>MINK01173206.1:195-21392 GCA_001735545.1 Phormia regina
CTATTGAAGGTATACGAAATATATGAGGTGTACAAATAGTTTTGTCCCTAACTGTATAGACATTTGAAATTTGCGTGTCATTGAAACTCTATTAATGACGTTAGTACTATTAACTAATTAATTTTTTTGGGACTATATGTTGACATTGGAAGTAGTGTTTCACTAGTACATTTTGGCAATTCTAGTCTACTCTTTTTATATAAAAGTATAAATTTTGTTAATATTTTATATGTAATTAAAAGTAAATAGAAAAGTACGAATTTTGTTTCTTTTTTGTATAATAATTTAGCTGTTTTATGAAAAAAAGTAATAATTAATATCAAATTCATGATTTTTATATAAAAAAAAAAATTGTTTAAACAATTGATAAATATATAAAAATACATTTTTTGTAATGTTTGTTCTAAATTACAGATGGTTTGGTAATACAAACGTGTGTTTGTATCACCAAAAGCATAAAAACAGTAGAACTACAAATGAAATAATTAAAAGTACACAAATATAATCAATATAAAAACTTGCATTACAATGATTTTCTCGTACTGGGGTCTAATATCATTAAAATTACTTGATGTTTTACTATCGAACAAGGTGTGATGTAAAGAAAATTTGTATATCATATAATTTGATTTATTTCCTAGAACACAATTGTTTTGAAATCACGAGGGAATGTTAAAAAAAAAAGTGCGATTATTATTAAGTCGTGTGTGTCTTGTACAACTTCATTTTATAAACATTATCTATTCGTTATTTGATGAGTAATAGAACTTTAAATATGTTTATGTTTAAAAGCTTTGCGAAAGTTACCGAACACAAATTCAGACTTATAATAAAGTGATTATTAATTTAGAGAGCATAACGATAGTTACTGTTGAACAGACATCATTACTATATTAAAATAAAACACGGAGATCAGTAACAATAGTGTGTTGCATTAAATTAAATTTTTATTGAGATATATTAAATCGAGAAACATACGTTATACATAAAAAAAAACCAAAATGAATTATTGCAACAACTGTCAAATTGTATTACCATCAAATTTTGTTCAATGTTTTGGTTGCAAATCAAACTACCACTTTTCATCATGCTGTTATTTATCAGAAAGTGTATATGCTTCTATGAGCAATGAGTGTAAAACCGCATGGAGGTGTCATATTTGTGCCCCGAGCAATACTACCCAGAGCTACTTTTACGGTGACAATTATCCTGGCACTAGTAAAAATGTAAAATCTGACTCTCAGGTTATACAAAACAACATTTCATCAATCATGTCCGAAATATGTGCTATAAACAGCCGAATGGAGAACATCCAAACTACTTTTGTTAATATCCTTAGATCCCTCTCTATATTAACATCCCAAATTAATGAAATTTGTAAAAATAACTAAGAAAAAGAAGAAGAAGAAGAAAAAAATGGTGACAACATGATGAATAAATTTATCAATCATTTATCAATAATAACCAAAATATTCATATATATTAACATTGTAATTTGATTTACTTAAATAAAGGAAATATTATACTGCATTATCCTCTAATACGGAACAATACATTGTTTTAATAAACCAAATTCAAAGTCAACGTATTATTAAATAATAATTTTAAAATCTTTCTGGTTTCGCCGATTTAAAAGTTTTTATCTTCAAAATTATTTATCCAATTAAATTTTTAAAAGTTGTTGATGTTTGGTTTGTTAATGCATGTATTATTTAATTTTATTTTTTGTTTGGTATTGATTTGAACATCAACTTTCTTTCTTAAGTTGTAGGGACTCAGCAACTTCAATGCTAAGGATTAAAATGTCTATTATTTCTTCTTGTAAATATGTTTTTTGAATAGACACCAGTTCCTCTGTTGAATACGATAATTTTTTATATGTAAATTTAGTTTAATCATTACATCTTTTATAGCACTGATTAGTGGATCATATAAAACATCATCACTCATATCGCATGTCTTAATCCAGCAATAATATTTGTCCACCGTCGCCACAGTATGGATAATTCGGTCTTCTAAATTAAAATTTTTAATAGCGGCTGTGACAGTGTTAGCTCCGGTGTGAGGATGGGAAAAGTACAGAAATAATTTTGATAACAATACAAAAGTGAACTACGATATTTTTGCTAGAATCAGTACAAATATTGAAAGGCCTTGTCATGGTGTTTTGAATTTTGTTTCTTCAGGAAGAAATTGATTGATTCCAACTCATCTGAATTGCAATTCACTTTTCTAACTCATTTGAATTAATTCAAAATCAATTAAATATTTTAGTAGAGAGAATTAAAGACGTATTTGTCTTAAATTAATTTTTCACATAAAAGCTATTATAGAATTACATTCAGCTGATATATGTATTAACTTGTTTGTCTCAAAAAAAAAAAAAAATAATACAGATAAGTACAAGTTAATTTATATATAAAAATAATTTTCTATATATTTTTTAAATACTTTAATTTTTTCTTTAAGCTTAGATAGATAGCCTTGTCTCGAAATGTCTGTATTATGTACTTTAATTATATAAACATTTCCAATATCTCTCGTGGACATCCTGAAATTTTGCTTCGGATCCCCCTTTAAGAATCCATGTAACAATTTTATTTTAAAACATTAAAATTAAAGATATAATTTACCAAACAAATGCGTAAAAAGAACGTGTAAAATTGACATTCTAAAATTTATATTAATGTTGTTAATATAATTAAAAAATTGTTAATTATAATGTCAAAACAGACTAGCAACTAAAAAATGAAGATGGGGCTTTTTTTTAATTATTCTTTAAATTTGTAAATGACATCTTAGTGACATCTACGTCACACCTAAAAATATATAACTTCTATACAAAAAAAGGGGTTAAGGTAATTTAAAAAATACTTTCGAGGCTGGAGAAACACATCCCGGTTAGCTTAGTTCTGTGACTATTTGGTGCCAAAGTTAAAGCCAATGCGGACATGAAACATACAAAGTCCAAGAACTATAAAATTGATAATTTCTGTTAAATAAAACCATTAACAAATTATTGAATTTTATAAAATTTAAGATTTTTCTCAATCTCTCTCATGTAGATAATTTTCATAAAATAATATGTATGTCAAATATTAATAATGCAATATTTTAAACAATTCTTGAATTTTAACACCAACTGCATTGTTTTTTTTTTTTCTGTTTTACTAAAGCATCGTGTTATAATTCATTGTAGAATTATGTTTATTATACTTACATTTTTTTTTTGTTTTTAGTTTGATTCATATTGCAAATTATTGTAATATAAAATCCCTTCTATTTAAATAAATAAAACGACAATATTAATATGGATATATATTTATTATTATTATTATTATTATTATTATTATTATTATTATTATCTTTTTTTATTTATAAGTTATAACATAAAAGAATAATAATAATTAACGTTTTTTAAAGCTATTTTTAATATCATTAATTTGGGATGTCAACATCCAGAGGAATGTCATAATACTAATAAAATTAATTTGCATTTGCTCCATTTTGTTGTTGATAGCACAGATTTCGGAATTCACATATGAAATCTGATTTTTTAAAACCTGGGTTACAGGTTCTTTATCTTTAACATTCGAAGTATAATTGTTCCCATAGAAGTAGCTCTGGGTATTGTTGCTTGGGGCACAAATATGACATCTCCATGCGGTTTTACACTCATTACTCATAGAGGCATATACACTTTCTGATAAATAACAGCATGATGAAAAGTGATAGTTTGATTTGCAACCAAAACATTTAACAAAATTTGCTGGCAATACAATTTTACAGTTATAGCAATAATTCATTTTTCAATTTAAACTTTTTTCTCTTTGATGTTTTGTTAAATATAATTAATATAATATTTGAAGTCCTCAAAAATATTTACGATCTAAAAAATAATTTTGTTTTTTAAGTCCGTGTTTTGTATATTTTTGTTAATAAGGTGCTGTTCGTTCAGCAATAACTATCGTTGTGCTCTCTGAACTAATAACCAGTTCGATAAAACAAAGTTTAAAGTTTTATAACTCATAGGACTACAATAGCAAACATATCTTCATCATTTTTCTCGGAAATGTATTATTGTTCGATGCGGTATATGTATGTGTTTATTTATTTTTTATTTATTAATTCATCGATAATCCTAATGTTAAAAGATAGTGCCCAGCGGTAAAATTTGCGAGGCCTCCTAGAAGGAGGCCTTTTTTCAGATGCATTTGCTCATGCTAACATGCCTTCTCTAATAAGGCCTTCATGAATGCCTCATCACTGCCCACTAAAAGATCTGACAGACCTACCAACTTCGCTTCTCTTGGAAGGACCGTAAGATGTTGTATTTTTTTTAAATATATCTTGTTTTAAACAACAACAAATCTATTTATAAAAAGTACATTGTTTTAATTTTCCTTCTTCTTAGAAGGTAGAAAGGACTACAGTATTTGAAAAAAAACAATAAACCGTGCAGAAACCGTTACAAAAACAATTATCAAAATTCAAAGCAGAAATTTCCAAAAAAAAAAAAAAAAAGAATGGTAACACAAATCATTTAGTTGTCTCCAATTCTTGTTTGTAAGTTAGGATGTGGATTTCTAAGTTATTATATTTTTTATGTATGGTTTTTATTATAAATATTTATTAAAACTTAACTACATCATTATATTTTTTGACAAAAATAATAACAAATAATCTTAGTATTGAATTTTTTTTTTTTTAATTTTGAAACATTTTACAATAATTTTTAAAACAAATATATATATATATTATTATATATTATATATATATATATATATATTATATAATATATATATATATTATATATATATATATATATATATATATATATATATATATTATATAATATATTATATATATATATATATATACTATATTATATATTAGATTTTATATAAATAAAAAAATATTTTATTAAATAGAAGGACTCTTTATTTAGTACTTTCTACAGATGGCATGTTTGGGGCCCATTCAAAAAATATAAAAAACAAAGGTCTTTTTTTTTTCTTTTTTCAAACTCCCAATGACCATTCGCGTGTAAAATTGAACGATGAACATTAGAATGCAGGTCCGAGATGCGTCTTTGGACATAAAAAAGGCCTTCTAGAAGGGGCTTCTTTACACCTTCTTTTTACACCTGAGGTGATACATGTATATTAATGTGCCTTCACGAAAAAAAAAAATATATGAATACTTTTCTTATATGATTCCCAAAATTATTATATCTCATCCTTAAAATTTACTTGAGATAGACCATTTTTAAAACACATCTAAGAACTACGTTCTTTCAAATCATCAATATCAAAAATTTTAAGTTAATTAGCTCTTTAACTAAAATTTTTTTATAACTTTAAATTTTATAGTAGCCTCTTCGGACTTGGACAAATTATTATTACGTTTTAACGCGGAATATAAGATTTTATTTAACACTTTTCTTCAATGTAATTTTATATATTCTAATTTTTATTAATATTAGCTATTAGGTTTTTAATATTCCTTAGACCACTGTTTTTTCTTTATTTTTAAATTTAAATCAATTAAATGCACAAAAGGTTAACAGTCATATCAAAAATATAAATAATTAATATCTGCTTGATAAAAAGGTTTACTACTTTCTTATGGAAATTTACATTACAAAGAGTTAGTAAACCTTTATCACCAACATACATTAATTTCTCGTGATAACATCTGTAAAATTAGCAAATTTTTAAACAAACAAGTTTGAATTAAACTATGAAATAAATTTGTAGGAAATGACTACAACTTCATTTCATAATAATATTAAATCAATTGTCGATTTACTGCCATTGAGGACAAATTATATACATTAAATATAAATAAATAATTAATATTTTGCAAATACAATAATATAAATATTTGTGCAAATAAATATTGATTACGACATTTCCAATGGATGCCCTTAAAAGTTATAATTTATTATGGAAAATGTCCGAAATATTTCAAACTTTACAAACAAATACGTTATAAAAAAAGAATTAAAATATAAATATTCGAGAGAATGAAATAAATTTTTAAAATGGTCGTTTTTTTCCGATTCATAAGCTTGCATTTTTTAACAAAATGTAAATAATAAAAAAAATAACTTTAAAAAAATGGAATTAGTTTCTAAAACATATTAATCTTCATTTTAGGAGGGCTACATTTATAACTAGATTTTGTCTCCTTAAAATCAAGCCAACCTAACTGTTATACAATATAAAGTTTACAGCATCGAATTTTACTAACACATTGAATTGAAGTTTAAAAAAAAAACTCAATTTCAATCAGAAATTTATTATTAAACCACAACTGTAAGACTTAGAGGAGTTAAATCTTCATTCCGATATAATTATTACTAATTTCCAATTTGTTGAAAAAGTAATAAGTTAAATTTTTAATAATACAGATACATTTTTACCTCATTTATTTTCGTTAAAAATAATTTAACTATTATGAACCGGGAACAAAACCCGAAATATGTATTTATTCCTATCAAAAGGAATAAATACAATTTACTTATTCATTTAAAGCTTTTGCAATGAATGTCCCTTAAAATTAAAATTACGATGAAAAATTGCCGAAATACTTTTAAACTTTAAAAAATACGACATTCTCAAAATTAATTTTCGTATTATGTATATTAGGTACAATAAATTCGATTTCGTTTTTAGTCGATGATCTATTGTTTGACAATCGATTTTTTCACTAGACAATCAATTATAAGTTTTTTAAAAGATTTTTTGTTTTAAAAAATTTTAGGAAAAAATATTTTTTTATAAAAACAAGAAATCTTATACTAATCGAAAAAATCTTACGAAAATCTTTTTTTGTTGGATGTTTGTTTGGACGTAAATTTAGATGGCGTTCACGGAAAGAAAATATTAAAAATATTAAAAGCTTCTTTCAAGCTTTATTAAGTAACTTATATATTAAATATAATAAACATTTCATATAAATTATTTTTTTAACAGATGTCTGTCGAGCTCTTGGCTCAAATGACTTGGATGCAGAAATCAAAAATGCCCTAAGGTGATTAAAAACCGCAAAATACATGTAGAATGCATAAAAAATAGAAAATTGTCATATTATAAAAAAAATAGAAAAATGAAATAAAATTCTTATTTTAATTAATAGTAATAATATAGTAAGTTAAAATGTAGCTAACTATTAAGTAGCTAACTTTAAGTTAGTTGAAAAGTCATGCACAATTGACTATTTTCATTGCCAATGTTAAAATAGTAAATTCTCTCCATTGAAAGTAATCCAGACATCAACCATAACTAGTTGAGAAAAAGTTAACTTAAAGTTATTTTCAAGTTAACTGAGTTGCTTGCTGGGTGTTTTAAGTTTAAGGCTTTTTTACAATGCTTTACTGAAGAATATTAACGAAAAATATTCGTTATTA
Organism: Phormia regina; assembly: GCA_001735545.1. Taxonomy (NCBI): domain Eukaryota; kingdom Metazoa; phylum Arthropoda; class Insecta; order Diptera; family Calliphoridae; genus Phormia; species Phormia regina. The sequence goes on from MINK01173206.1 coordinate 7,610, forward strand.
CTAGCAAACTATTCACCGTAATATAAAATTATTGTATAATGAAACAATAGAAATATGGTTACCAAAATCTCACAAATGTTTTCTAATTAAATATTATACTTACGATTGTTGCATTATAAAAAAAATAAATATTTATTCTTAGTCATATTGTATGTATCTTTATTTAACGAATATTCTTTATCTTTATTGAAATATTTATTTGTAAATAATATATTAATATGTAAATAATTTTATTTTATTTTTATAACAGTAAATTATTCTGTCTAAAGTTCAAATAAACATTAATTTGTATATATGCTGGTAATTTCTTAATTATATTTATCAAACTGTTAATTTCAGCGTTGAGATTTTGGTCACATTTTCTTTTAAAGTTGGTGAGGAAATTGATGAGTTGTAATTTATTATAAAGGAATATGTCGTTTATGCTCTTGGATTGATTGATACTGACAACAAACAGTTTGAAGATGTGATATGCCTCCAATTGTATTCTGTGGTGACCGTTTATTAAATTCATTAATATTAATTTAAGGTTATCAGCATTGAAAACATACATTTTCATAACCTTATAATTATAACGATTCCAAAGCAAATCTTTAAAAAGTTTAAATGATAGGCGCTGTAAAAAATAGTTTTTCGATGTTAAAAGGCGTTGAAAATGCTGAATAATAAAGGTTTCATAGTTATTTTCAAAGAATTTGGCACATATTCTTTTATTTTCTATCATCAATTTTTTAAGTGTTGAATATGCGTCCATGGCATAATCGAATCTTGGATGTTCTAAGTAACGAAACAGGTTTATAAAGTCTCCAGAGTTCAGAAATATTTTTGCCAAAATTTCATATCTGATACATTGTCTAAGTATTTCACCCGAATTAAACACAACATCCCAGTGGCTATCTTCATATCTAGATGAGAGTATAGATAATATTTTAGGGCGATGCATTAAGTACGACAGGGAAAATATCGTCTGTATATTTAGAACACTTGTGAAAATTGATGTGGCCCTTTTTTTATCATCAAAATCGAGATAAGGTAAAGCATCAACTAATAAAAATAATGAATTTCTTAAGCACAATTCTCGACATAACGTGGTAGTAAAACTGCTTGACCCTTCAAAAGTATATGAATTATTAAAAATATTTTGTATTCTCTCAAGAGATGTTTTAGCTTTTTTAATATTTTTTTTCTTTCCCTTTATTAACGAAATTAATGCCTTATTTAAACGTTTCACCAACTTGTACGCTGATTTTTCTTTATTTTTATGGCATGGCATCGTGCTAGTTGATGTTGTTACAAAGTTTTCAAATAATAAATTAAAAATATTAATTGTTTATCAATATCAAAAAATATAAATTTACAATTATGATGAAAGCTTTGCACATTATAGTTAAAAGCTCTGGAGAGACTGGACAACAAACGTTTACAAATTCTCAGGTAATACTAGTACTAAAATAAATATATTGATATGCACTAGAAGAAAGTAATAGTAAAACATATGTTAGCATGGTTTATGAAAATAAAAACCTTTAATCGTGATATCGTTAAAATCATTCCATAGAACAACTAAACACTACAAAAAAATTATTGTTTATAGTATTGCAGTATTTTCTTTTTAAAATATATGATTCGTCAAAAATAAAATAAAATAAAAAAACGCAGTTGTCTAAATAGTTATTTAATACATGGCTTTGCTTTGTTGATGGATTATTAAATAATTTGGCATATATGAGTATGAGAATTAATACGAAATGCATTTTGTGAAAGAAAAACTAATATTTTATTAATGGACAGCGGAGGTGTATTTTTACTATTTCTTCCATACTTTGAAACACAGTGGATATATATATATATATATATATATATATATATATATATATATATATATATATATATACACCTATTTTTATAATTGCATAAAATTTTCAATATAATTTTATTTCAAAAATAATTTTAATAATTTAAAATAATTTTAGCGTTTTTAATCAAAAGACCAGAACGACATCCGCTGTCGAGGCATATAATGGTGTACTTGGTCATTATTTTAAATTCGTGGGACTAATCAGAAACGAGGAGTTTTATAAAAGCAGACATTTTGCCATGTTGTGTGAAAGTGGAGGATCACTCAGTAAAAAAAGAAGACGACTGAACAAAGACCAAAAAATTCAAGAAACAAATCTTCTGCTGGAAAATGGTGGAATAACAGACATTCACGAATGGTCTATGAAGGGAGTGAAATGACATTTTCAAAGTAGAACACTTAGATGAAGATCTCCAACTTCCAATTTCTAACAATGAATGTGTAGTTTATAAAAATTTGCGATGAATGCCATGTAAAAAAAACGTTGCTAAAAAACACAAAATTATAATTGCCCCTGTTGTAGAAATACTGTCGAAGACTCTATACAAGTATATATATATATATATAAAAAAAATAAGAGTTTTTTTTAAATAAAAAAATCTTCATAAAATAAAACAAAATGGTAATTTATTTCATTCTTAAAATGGGGATTTATTTCTGTTGAAATAATTTTGTTTAAATTTAATACTGATTTAAATTATTTTAATTTTAACAGAATAGGTTTTCTAATTTTTTTTTTTATATGAAAACTTTCTACATTTTTTAATAAATATTTTTATTAAAATTTCTTGAATTTGAGTCAGTAAATAAAAGTCATATTTTATTTGACTGAAAAATCATTCTTGGTGGAAATATTGCTCAATATACAAATCCTTACATGTATGGTGCAAATAAAGTGTGTGATGGATAGTACATAATTTCATTTTTGTTTTTTGCTACAAACAATTGACAACAGTTTGTGCTAGTTGTTCTCCAAATATATATTTGTATGTGTAATGTAAAGACCCATATGTTAATGGAGTAATAAACAAATATTTGAAACAATCTGTATTAAAGAAATATTGTAAAAACTATTAAACAAACATACATACATACATACATACATACATACATACATACATACATACATACATACATACATTTATAATATGTACATAAAAACGACAAAAGATAATATATTTGTAACAAGTAGCTAATAAGATGAAATGTAAATTAAAAGAATCATTCAATAAAATACTTGTGAAGAATACGCAACAGTATGAGAGCAAACAAATAAAAAGAAATGGAAAAGAATTAAAGAAAGTAGAAGTTGGGAATGTTTATTTCTTATTTACACTATAGTTTTGGTATTTTTCTTTGTGAGCTAGAGTTTCTCTGGTTTTTTTACAGTAGTTATTTATGTAGCTTATTTTAGGAAGTTTTTACAAGATGCTGTAAGGTACTGAGATAAAACAGAAGAGGTCAAGAACCACCCAAATCTGACTGATCGGTAGCGATTAAAAGGCTACACGTGTTTTATGTATTGCTTTTTATAATATTTCAAAATTTTTGGAAAATATATTAAACATTTACAATTTGTTTGTAAGTTACATTACAGACATACGAAAATTTTACATGGATGTAAAAGTTTTTTGCTTGCAAAATAAAATGGTTTTGTAAAATAATTTGCATATACTGAAAGTATAATGCTACAATAAAATATACCATGAACAATATTTAATCTAGGACAACATACATGTTGAAATGCTTCAACATTTTGGAAAATAGAGAAAAATTAAATAATAATTTAGTGGTAACACTGTTAACATTTTCTCAAAATTAGTTTAAAAGTCATTGCTGAGTGCGCCACAAGTGAGAATCAAATTTGTTCTTCTGAAAAATTTTTCAAACATAGGTATTACACTTTCTTCGCTCACTGAAGATACCTTATTTAAGGAATCTAAAAAATATTTCGAAACTTTTGATATGTCTCCCGATATTGATAGCAACCTGATATTGGAATTTGAATTCTATTGCTTAGAGGACATCTCCCAATTCCAATAAAAGAGCTTTGGACATCATAAGTAAAATTAAAATGGAAACGATAATTCGTATAAGACTAATCGTCTTCAAAACGAAAAAATATTTTAACACAATTTTTTATATAGTTTTTTTTTCGCAAACGTAATAGGTCACTTGGTTGATACAACAAAGACGAGGATCAAAAATAGCTCTGTTTAAAGTTATTTTAATGTAACTAAAAATATCAATTTCAATGGAAAAATATATATCCGTGATATTAAATACATTCGAGAATATAAAAAATATATTTAGGCAAAATTTAGATATATCATAATTAACGAAAATAATATCGAAACTTTTAAAAGAAACCCGGAATTTCTAATTAAAGATTACTGAAAAAGAACACCAAAAAATAAAAATAATGACTAAATTTCAATCAAATGGAACCAGAAAAACTTTTTATAAATAATGAACATTTAATAGAGCTATTTAGTACTAATAAATATGTATATGCAAATTAAAATATACAATTCATTGATATTAATGTAATTAATATTATTAAGCCCAATGTTACCGTTTGGCGATTCTAGTAGCAATTTAAGTAATAAGAGGACTGAAACTGTCGTTCACAAAAAAAAAAAAAAAAAAAAAAAAAATAAATTTTATTAACAGTTATTAATACCATATTCCAGATCTTTTTGAATATAGAAATATAGAAATATAAATATATCCTTATTTATATTTCTATATGCCTCACGGCAAACTGGGGTATGTGCTTTTTTATCAATAATTAAAAATAGTTTTTCAAATAGAAATATGTCAACACTTGTGGATCCCTGAGTTCAGTACTAAATTGATCCGACAGAAATTTGAAAGACTGGACAACAAGTGAAGATCTAGTACAAAAGTACATAAGTTAATTATTTAATTATTCTTGTGAATAAATATTTATTTTCGCAATAATAAAAATTATAAAAAATTGTGTTAATACAATTAAATTTTGTAGTATTTCTTAAAATACATTTAAAATTGAAAGAGATTATTATGTTTTAAAGCAATTAGTCCCCTATTCAAAAAATCCCCTTATTTGGGATGTTTTTATTTTGGACACTTTTTTAAAGTTCTCATCGGTAACGCTGATTATTCCCATACATTTAGGAAATTATTTCACATTGATATTTTTGAATAGAAAAAAAAACTACATAAATTCTTTTAAAACAACTTTTGCCGGATTATGGCTTTTAGAGGCTTATACAAAAATATTGACAATATCAATTCAATTGTATATTATAACAATAAAATATTGTGTTAACAATATATGTATATAAAAAGTGCAAAGAAACTAACTATATATATGCAAAATGACATAAATATATTTATATATTTTTTTAATGCAAGAAATACTTCAGTTTTACCTAATAAATAATATTTGCGATAAGTTTTAAACGTAGATGAAACCAAAATGTTTTGGCAATTTATTATACTCATACGTACCAGCACAGTGTCACATTAACAAAATAAAATGGAAATAAATGGTTGGTTCAATTTCAACGAAATTTCCGACAGTATTAGTCGGAATCCAGATTCGTTATATCTCAGCCGATTTTTATACGAGTGAATTCTGCTAGCCGAGTTCTACAAAAAAAAAAAAATCGTCATATGTGTAGGTGTAAGAGATATTTAGTGTAAGAGATATTAAGCTTCAAAGATAAAAAAAATATATTTTTTGACCTTGGTAAAGTTTTTTTTTGCTATAGTCTTCTGATACAGTCTTATCATCTATGAAGAATTGAAAACATTAATGAATATAAAGACTTACTTTATCTTTTTGATATGGATGACTGTGAATCCGATTGTTTCTGAATTATAATTTACCTTAACTATTAGATGTTATCACTAACATTATTTTAATAACTTAAGCTATTCTTGTTATACAAAATAAATACGTTACAAATTGATATTATTATTTGAATTATTTGTATATAATATTTCACTCACCTGCAATACTTTCACACCAACATCATAGGTAAAAAACTTGTAGGAAGTTACCTGTCATCAATATTTGTTAATGAAAGTCACAGGTCTCAAAATAAATGATTAATTGGCGGATAACATTACCTAAATCAATCCTTGTGTTATAAAATATTTTGAAATAGTCGTGAAAAGTTCCATTTTGTTTTTGTTGTCTTTTGTTAAAACTAAAGATTATATGTAAAAATGTTTATGTATATATACATAAGACATTGTTTTACTTTGTTTTAAAAGTAAAAATATGTGCGATAGTTGTATTTTTACGTTTTTAGAAAAGTAAAGGACGGTAACACTGATAATTTGTTTATTACGTATTAGTGTTGTTATTCAAAAATAAAAATGCTTAAGTAACCATATTTAAAAATTATATAAAATTTATAAAGCATTATTTTTTTTATTACTGTGACATGAATTGTTGTTTCAAAATAGAAATACATTCATATTATCAGAGCTTAACGATATGAAAAATATTTTTAAAACTACTATCGAAAGAACATCATGATTACTCGATAATATTAGTAATCACTCATATTGGAAAAAAAGTTATATAACTATACTTAAAATTTTAAAAAAGACAAGCGCAACAGCGAAATTTAAAAGATTTATTTGGAAATATTTAAAATAATAACAATATTTAAAATCAAAAGTGAATTTTTAAACCATTTTTAGAAAATATAAAACGTAAATATATAAATTAAATTTGTGAAAAAGTTGTGTTCCACAGGTAAGTGCAATGCATGAGTACATTTTTAAAAAAATGTAAGAAAAGAAAAAATATATAATTGTCTCGATTTAAAAAGTTCGTCGATTCAAACAATTTCATCTCAACAATGTGTCTCATTTTCAGAGCCAGATGTGGTTCATAAATATCATGGGGAACAAAGCTTAACTCAAAATATATAACAGAGTGCAACCCACCGGTACAATGATGTACTAGCCTTCTGAAAATTTTAAAATTAGAAAATATGGATGTTCCCACAAGTGTTGGTGGTCTCTTGAAAAGCAATGAAAGTAGTATTCTGAGAGCTGTAGCACCGGGGCAATATCTGCATATTGTGTTTTGCAATTAGATATAGGTATTGTTAAGTTGCCTCCGTATTAGAGACACTTGGAATTAAAATGGTCACGCAATTTCCTTTGGATTGTATGGGTGTGGCCAAAAAATCTTAGTTTTATTTACAAATAACAGAAGTAACCAAAGATTAACATCCCTTTACCGTTCCAAAATATCCAGCATTCTTTCATTTGATCCATTGGCAATTTTAGAGTTTGTTTGACGAAATTTTTAGATGAAAATCTGTCGAGTTTCGTCAATTTATTTTGTATACTAGACTTCTTTTATAAAAGGACTTTGAAGATGAAGAAGATTTTACACACAGATTTTATGTAAAATTTGGTATTAGGTTTGTAATTTGGTATTAGGTTACACGTTGTTTGTGTACTCCAAAATCTATAATGAGAATGTAACATACAACGCGGCAGAACAAATGTTTTCTGCATTTGCGCGAGGTTTTCACCAGTGTTATGGACATCTTACACACAATTTCCATAATCTCCTACATGTGGCAGATTATCACAAAGAATTTGGTAATCTTATGAATTATTATAGACTGAGTATACGAATTTGAAAATTATGTAAAAAAAGTTGATAAAGTATAAAAATGCCAAAACATATCCATCAACAACTCCACAACAATTTTGTCGATAAAGGTATTGTTTTGCAATCCCAAACTAATGAAATGGTTCAAAACAAAAAAAGGACAGATAAAATCTATTTCAGTTTATGGGTACACGTTTAAGACCGAATCTCCAAAAAATATATATTATATAAATTATGAAACTTATGTAACTATAACATCCTTTGACCAACATGGATTTATTAAATGAAAAAAAATCCTAAATTTAGATAATTTTTTTCAACACCCAATAAAATCGTTAGATATTGGGATAGCGTATAGTAGACATATAGTTTTTATGTTATTGCCTTATAATGATGGACGTACACGAATTCCGCTACTAAATTAATAACATTTTTCAGATAATAATGAATAAGCAAAATAAAAAGATAGGAAATAATCAACTTAATTGGAGTCCTTCAAAACAAATTTGAAATCCTAACAGGTATAACAATTATATTATAATATTTATAATTAAATATTTTTATCAGAAACTGCGAACGAAATATGTAATGGGACAAATTCAAAGGTTAATTTATATATTTTATTTTTATATAAATATTTATTTACAAGAATATTACTTAAATTTTTTAAAAATAAAAAACAAAACACAGTTATTTCGCATTTAATAGCAGAAAACATCATTGCTATCAATAATGTGCCTAGACATATAAATTTTTTTCCCAATTTCATTAGTAGATGAATTTAAAACTTTAAAAGAAATCATAGTATAATTAGAAAGTATACTCGTAACAACAGCTGTTTTACAATTTTTTCAATGGTATACCTCGCGGTATACATAAATGTAAAATATTTAAATATTTCCCCCTTTTCAATTGCAGCCGGAACATATTACGAAGCACTGATAAATCTTATAAAGCTGACATTCGAAAATCTATAAAATTGGTGAAAAATCATCATTGCAAATATAAGAAAAAATCCATGACCGCAAAAGAAAATACCTCGTTGGAAGAAAAAGGAATAAATTTTTTCGAAAAAAAAAATCATAGCATATTAATAAATTCATAATTGGTCAAATATTCGTTATTCTCTCTCTTTTGATTACTTTAATTTTACTTTATATATACTTACAATTAATATACATTTTCATTTATTCTGAATAATATGAATTTGCTATTTACTTTTAGAAATGTTTCGTTTAAAATCTATATAAATAACTATTATATAGTTTTTGCCTCAATATAGAATTAATAAAACCTGAATAATTTATTATTAATTTTATGTTAACATGTGTTATAGAATTAAAAAATAATTAATTAATTAATTAATTAATTAGGAAATAATTAATAAAAATAAATAGGTACACAAAAACAATATTTTTAAATAATTTTTGGATTTCATTTTATATTATTTCAGAAACTTATATAAAAACTGTTATTGTTCACTAATGAAAACAATCAATTGAATCATTGAACTTTCATTGGATAGATGAACTAATTTAAATGAAAATTTATCACATGAAAAACGAAGTGCAGTAAATCAAGTTTTACTGGTTTAAAGCACTCATTTGCACGTGCACGTGCCAATGTTTTACTAAACAAAGAACCAGTTCATTATTACTAGAACTCATGCATTTACTACATTTGCATATTTTTTTTCTGTGTATCTTTATACTAAATTTAGATGGAAAATGTTGGCAGGGTTATCTTGAATAATTTTTAAATACACATGTTTGTATTGGTTTTTCACACATGTGTTTGAGCATATTCCCAGCGGCGAAATTTTTGAGGCCTTCAGCTATAAGGCCTTCTGTAAGACCTTCCTAGACCTTTTTTTAGATCCAGTACTCATGCTCGCTTGCCTTCTCAGGAAGGCCTTATGGAAGGCTTTCATACTCCTTTCTATGTTGTTTTTTTATTATGTGTATACATTGTATACATACGTTAATGTCCCGTTACAAAATCACATTCCAAAGACAAAACAACAAACACAAAAACTATAAAAATGCAAAATGTGAAAAGAAAAAAAGATGTAAACTTAAAAAACATTCTGTGAGTTTTTGACGTGGTAGTATTATTGTTTTTATTATTTGATGAAGAGAAACTTATAATGAAAATTGCAAAAAAAAAAAAAAAAATCCAGAGAGGTGGACTAGTCAAAAACCTGCACAATTTACTAGGAGACCAAATAATTCAGGATTTCAACTATGACGGGTTACAGAATAAAAGGGCATTTAAAATATATACAAAACTTGATATATTAATATTTAAAGCAACCAAATTAGAAACTTTTGAAATTTATAAAATAACACTAAAGAAAGCATTTAAAAATAAAAAAAAATCAATTATATAAAGACAAATGTTTAAATGATAAAAATAGATAAACAATAGAGCTAATTAAAATTTCAAAAAAAATGTAAAAACGAAAAGTACAAATTTGAAATATTATTATATTTTATAGTATTTAATAATGAAATGATTTATGTTTTTTTTTAACTTATTTTTTCTTTTTAAATAAATGAATGAATTTTGTCTTTAAATGCAAAGAAAATCCTGAAATTGAACAAAATACAAGAATCCGTATTTTTAAATCGTTTTAAAAATACGTGTAAATATTTTGTCATTTTCATGTTTTTTACTATTTTTTTTTTTGCACTCTAAATGTAATTATTAAAAATCTTGTGACAGGTATTAAAATAATTTACCAAAAAGGGCTGATACCAGGCCTGTCGAAAAAGGCCTACTACCAGGCCAGTTGAAGAAGGCCTTGGCTGGCTAGGACATCGCGTGTAAAAAATGTATAAGTATGGAATGGGGCAATAAGGCCTTGTGTCTGCTAAATAAGGCCTACCAGAAGGCCTGCTTACAACTTCTTTTCGCCGTTGGGTTCTTATCGAGAGTTTTATATTACTTAAGAAAAACATATGCTGATACACAAGTATGCATGTGTGTTAGCTTACATTTAGATTTAAATACTTAGTTCTTAAGGTATTTTTATTATTAATATCCCTGCCAGCAATTGGGTGATAGTTTTATACACAATCAGAAAAATGTTAAATGATCTTTTTTTTTGGGATAGTAAACAAAACTAAATGAAGAAAAAGTCACTTAGAAGTTATTTTCTAGATACATATATCATTACCAAAAACTATCTCTCATTAGTGCTCTCAAAATATTGTTTTCTGGATAGTAAACTAATTTACAAAAACAATTAACATTAATTTCAATTTTTGGAAAAATGTGAAGAAAACTAGGGCATTAAGTTGACGTCTTTCTTTCAATGGCATATGATCGAAGTTTAACATTAAAGCTGGATATAAAAAAAAATAAAAATTTAGGGCCTTTTTTTGTTTTGATAAACACTTCCCATCACTTCACAAAAAATTTTCATGTAAATTGTTTTTGTTTTTCAAAAATTTATAGTGAGGTGGTGATTTGGGAAATATGGGGTTTAAATAATGTTTCTTAAAATAGAAATAAATTGAAATTATTTTTTAAAATTAAAATGGAACCCAAAAAAATACCCTAAATAATGTCACATAAAAAGTATTAAAACTGCTGCACACTTCTTCCCGAACGGTGACACTTCTTTAATAGAAAAATTGTACCATTTTTTTTTTTACATTTTAGTGATAATTTAGATGGCATATTTTGTAAAAAATTCGTTAAAAAGTATCCGAATTCATCACTAAAAATTACTCTAATTCGACACCCAAATAAGGCACATAATAGTATAATAAAAAAATATAAGAACTGCTGCACACTTCTTTCCGAACGATGACTGTTCTTGCATAAGAAAATGATATCATATTCCGCTATATACAACAAGAACTTGAGGTTACTCTTTAGTTCAAATTTGGATAGAAAATGTTTGCAGGGATTATTAGTGCTAAACAAGCATTCATTGACTTTTACAATACATTTTAAAAAAGTTCTAAAGTACTAATCTTTATTTATTTATTGTTTCTTTATTAATTTATTAATTTTAATTTGAAATAATTTATATCAATTATATTCTTAATTATCTCACAGACAATTAATACATAAAATTTATTTTTAGATAAAAAATTGATATTTTAATCAGTGACCGGATTTTAATACAAAAAAAAAGACAATTTTCAATTTTTATTTCAATCGAAAAACAATCTTCAATGTTTAAAAAATAAGAAAAAAAACTATTTTTTTATTTTCATCTACAGTATAAATTTTCGAAAATATGATCGTAAGAAAAAACATAAATATATTTTGTAATAGTTATTACAAACGTTGAAATTATTGTGAACTTTTTTCATGGGATGAACAAATTTTAAACAACAACTATTTCATTGAATAAAATAAATATTTTAAAACGAAACATAAGTATGAATAAAAAAAATCGATTGAAATTTTTCCATACTGATATTTATCCTTGAAGACATTTATTGTTAAAGATATTTATTATTTTCATCGTGATGAATGTTCAAATTAAAAAATAAAAATCTCTGACAAATTTTCTTTTAACAAATCGAAAAATATTTAGAATTTTAAGATATTTTTGTGATAGAAAAATAAATAGTTTTTGTGTGACTAACTTTCCAGGTTAAATAAGGATTCGTTCGGTTGGGCTTGACGGGGAATTTTCTTAAACTTGATTTTTTTATTTTATCTTCAGATAGAATTAACCCTTGACTATATTCCACGCCACCTGCTTATTGATTCCTTCTGTTAAGCTCTGTTAAATTGGGTGAATAACTTTATAAAGTATTTTTGACGACATTTCCTAAAAATTACTTTGAACGTATTATCAGAAAATTACACCAAGAATCAATAGTCAGAAATTTTTAACAGTGCGTGCTCTGATAGAAAAATTTGGAATTTAAAAAAAAATAAATTTCACATTTATAAAGGACTTTTCAGGATTTTATGAAAAGGGGACAACCTGGGCGGATAAAAGTTGGTGGAATTTTTCAAAACGTTATGAATTCGTTTATTATTTTTAATATATTTTTCATAATGTTTCATAGAAATATTAAAACTTATATGAATATTTTTACTTCTACGTGTTAATTATTTAAAGTACAAAATTAAACAAATAATATACTTTATTAAAAATATTGTTGTATGCGGTGAGTATAAAAAAAATATTGGTAACATCTAATTTAACTGGTCAAGTGGAAGTTCCATAATATTATTAGAATAAAAAAAAGCATTACCTTCTCTGTGGACACTGATTCTTCAGATTTTAATATTAATATTATTATATATAAATTTTTTTGGGAATTAAGCTATTAAATTCGGACAAGTCTATCGTTAAAGAATAGTTTACGGGTTTGTTTTTCATATCGAAAATTTTCGGAGCTAATTTTATTTTTATTTTATTTTGGAGTTCGCTTCCAGGTATCTTATTCCAACTTGATGAGCTTTTTTTTTTGCATTCTTTAGATGTCGTCTCATTTAAATAAATATTTGCGATGTCTATAATTTTTGGCCTTGATGTATGTGTGAAGTTCTCTTATATTCTGCGGTAGTTGTGTTAAAATTTTCATCATTTTCATTAAAAAAAATGTATATATTTATTTCCATTTGTTAAAACTAGAAGAGATTGTTTAACGTCGAAGGTGTTTGTTTAGTAACAGTTATCAGCACATTTCGAATTCATTTAAACAAATGTTTTAATGTCATATAAGTTTACGGCTACTATAAGTTAAAATTTTAAAAATTTAACGATTTCTATGCTATTAAAATTCGACACAACATCTTTATATGCAATGCGTACGAAATGTGCACAACATAATTTTTGTTAATTTTTTCTGCAAATATGATGTTTTCGCGATATATTGCTTTATTTAATGTTTATAAGATCAAACCTCCTGTCGAAACAAATTCTCTTACAAATTGGCCTTCTTAAACAGTTCTTCATACAAAATATTTTAAGGAACATCAAAAATCGTTCTATGTCACCAAAAATTATTGCAAAGTAGTGATTCAGCAATTGATTTTAAAATGCCACGTTCGTCATTTGCCTTTACATGTGCTATAATTAAGTACAGAAGAAATACTCGCTTTGAAATGCGATTTGGTAGCATCATAAAATAAGGTATTCCTACTTAATTTTAGTACCTTCTGTAGCAGTTGTAATTGTTGCGTTGAAGAAAAGGTGAAATGCCATGGTATTAGACAAATGTTAAATAAATTTATTATTAAATTTTCCTCTAACTAACAACCGTATTCACAAAAAGTTGTTAATTTATGTTTGATGTACATGCTAGCTAATACAC
>MINK01173207.1:0-14992 GCA_001735545.1 Phormia regina
TTTTTTTTTTTTTTTTTTTTTTTGCAAAAAAACTAAAAAAATTCAAATAATATAAATTTTTTGTCCATAATTGTATGTATGTCAATATTATTTATGGCCAAATCTTTTCGCATATTTTATTTAATAAGTTTTTTCAAAAATTTTTTTTAACATTTTAAATTATAATTTTCTTTTAATATTACATGCACTGTTAAAGTATAACTGTTATTTCTCATAACATTTAAAAAAAATGGTTAGACTATGGATGTTTTACTATTGAACTGTCGAATTGTTAAATTAATACTTAAATGCACAGAATAGTATTATTTTATTTTTAATGACTCATTTAAATATTTATATTTATTTATCCTTTTATTATAAAACAATCAATTAAATGAATCCAATTGTGCTATGCAGTGATTCATATCGTTATTTACATACATTTTTAAATATGTTTGTACTTAAATATGTTGTAACACACATACAATAGCTATGAATTCATATTGATTTTCCGGCAATATCCATGTCATCGAACAAAGCTCATTTAGCTATTAAGTTCATAAATGCTTTGTTTACATATGTGTACGAGGGTCGTTGACCATTATCGAGTTACAAATATATGTAAGCAAAATATTTGTTTATTTTCTTTCCATTCTAATAACCAAGCCTAAAAAGGCTTTATTCGGTTACAAATTTCAACTAACAAATCAATGGATATACATATGTAATTAACAATATTTTAATAAATTATCTTAAAGTAATAAAAAAACTTAACTTAATAATAGTTAAAGCCCCAAACAAGATTCAAATGCTCATTAAAAATAGCTTTAAAAATTAACAACAATATAGTTTGTGAAAGTAAAATGTTTTTCTTTGGTATAATTACTCTCAAAGATTTGAATCAAAATTATCATTAAAAATCTTAACTTTTGTATTTTTCTTCTTTGTTTCCTTTTATTAGCCCAAAGCTTATCTTCCCCAGAATGGTACTGATGGCGGTGATGTTGAATCCGTTCATTACACTCATCCCCACGCTTTCAATTGCATTAAAAATAGTTTAACTATTCTTCTCATATTTATAACAATTTTATTGGGCATGTTTGGTGGTTATTTCATTTATCGATCATTTGGCACCACAGACAATCCAACCAAATTCCATTATCGTACATTCTGCGATGTACCCTATGAATATACGAATAACTTAACGGTACCACGTTTCTATCCACAACCTGATGAATTTGATTTGGGTTTCAATTGGTTATTGCCCCGTCTTACCGGTAAAAATGTCGAAAGTAATAATCTCTTTGATGACAATTTCTTCCGTGAAGAAATCGAAATGGACATAAGTGATGATGAAAGTTATACAAGAATCGATGTACCTGATTTTAAAGATGGTCGTCATGGACGTTTTATGCACGATTTTAAAGAAAATCAATCGGCTATTATTGATACAACAGCTAATCGTTGTTTCATAATGCCATTGGATCGTAATACCACTTTACCACCAAAGAGTTTTATTGATTTAATGGAAAAAATGAGTTCGGGTTATTATAACATAGACACTGATCGAGTTAGACGTAATATGAGAGTTGTTGTACCACCCATAACTGATTTGACTGTAATATCGGAACGTATTGCCAATGAATGTTACGATATGAAGGTGTATATGTTGGAAAATTATGTATCAGGAGGTAAGTTTTTATTTTGCTGCACATATTTTTGTATAAAACAGAAAACTCTATAATTCTGTTTATTTTCAGTTTTTAAACGTGATGCTAAACCTCTAACTGATCAAGGTAAATTTGCCGAGTATTCTGGCAAAGGTATTGTTGAATTCGATATTGTTAATATTGGTGAGATTGAAGAGTACGAAAGGCAACATTTAAAATAAAATTATTAAAACATTTAAATACTGCTTAATATTATAAATATTAAACACAAAAATTTAAGAAACAGAAACAACATAACAAATATATTTGTAATTTTACCTAAATGATTAAACATCATGACTTCGTCTATAGCGCGAATCTTAATCTTTTTCAAAACTTTTTTAGTAGTTTGTAGGTTTTTTGGTTGTTTTGATTGTGTAATAATCTTGTATTACCGGTGAAAAATTTTAAATAAAAAAACAACTATATTAATAGAAATAAATGCTACTACAAATTAAACGAAAATTAAGTTAAAATTTAGCAATCATAATATAAAGCAAAACTAAAAAATTATATTTAAAAATACATTGGGTTTAAATTTTTTAAAGTTAATGTAATTGTGGTTTTTAAAATCAGTTTATCATTTTTTTTTGTTAATAATTTCTAACTGGCATTAAAACAAGGTGCAAGTAAATAAAAATTTATTTAAAAATATAAAAATATTATTTTAAATTTTGTTTAAAAAATACTTACATTTGAGCACCTAAAGAATATATTACACATTCCCGTTTTAAAATAAACAAATTATATAAAAAGAGAAGAAACACCTACAGGTACCTTTAATAAATATAAAAGTTAACTCCATTTTGTGATTTTATTATTTTTCCAAAATTATTTTAAACATCTTTTATATTCTTTTTCTATGTTTGATCAATTGTTTTCTTTTTTTAAGAAAAAAACAAATAATTAATTTTTTTTTGTTTTAATATATTTTGAGTTGTTTTAAAAAACTGTTAAATTTGTTTAAATTAAATCATGCATAAGTATGTATTTGAAAACATTCAAAATTACATTGTCATTAAACACTCATAAGTGTGGAAAATGCAGTATTTACATACTTATATATAAAAATCAGAATTTTATGAAATGTTATCTCAAAGAATAATTTATCTAATGTGTATAATGTTTAAGTGAAAATACTAACAAAACAAGAAACATAGAATTAAGAATATAAATAAAAAGAATCCTTAAAAACTAAAATTGTTTGTTTGCCAAATATTTAAAATAATGTTTAGATCCACAAAAATGTATTCTACATCTAGTTTAAAAGTAGTACTTGATCTATTTTAGTTTTAGGACCAACAATTTTTGTTAGCTAGTTCTATAGAACGGCCCTAGAACTAGTTCGAAATTGTCATATTCAGAACTAGTTCTATTGAATCTTTAGGTAATAGTTTTAGAACAGGTTTTTTTTTTTTTTTTATTTATTGGTTTGTTTACTATATGACACTTTTAAAATGAATTTAATTCTGTAAATACACATTTTCCTTAGAACCATTTTTTAATTTAGAGGTACCTCAATTATCACATAAACTTATATTGGTTTTTATGGATGCCAATCTTTATTGTAAATCTTTTTATCTTCTTAAAAAAAATCGAAATGGTTTCTTTTAAAATTTTGTATATTAAAACAAGGAAGTTACTATTGATATAACCCTATCCCTATTCCATTTGATAAATATTTATTTATGTACTTGATGTATCGGATTGAAACCTAGCTTAGATATATGAGAGGTATGTAGATAATATATTAGTGGATAAATAAGTATTAAGAAAAATGTGAAAAAGTTGTTACTTTTTGAAAATTGTTTTTAAAATTGCGAGATTTTTTAAAATCTATACTTTTTTGGGATGATCAAATTTTTCATTTTAAACGAAGCTTTTTTTACGAATTCTGCCACTATTCACATTTGTAAGAACATACATACGTATATTAACAACTATCAAGTCTTCGTTTGTGGTTTTGTAAACTATTTTATTTTTGGATTAAAAAATAAAAGCTGCTAAATATTTTTCCTAATCCAAACAATAAGAAGTTGACCATCACTGAAATATTGTTTTATTTAATTCAACAATATTGTCAATTATTTGATATATCACCAAAAAAGGCAATGCTGTGTTAAATAAAATTGTCGTAGTTTTGTTTTAAATATATTAGATTTTAGCTAAATAAATGCATATTTAAAAAAATAATCTCAAAACGGATATAACTCAATGGCGGCGGCTCCCGAAAAAGCTCAGGCGGCACGACTCAGCTGGCTTAAATCGATAGCTGTTCGCTCTAATGAACTATCATCACTAATTGTAAACAGCTGTATTTACATTACACTTCTCACCACTAAAAAAAAACAATTGAAGTATGTTGTTGTTACCAAATAAATTAATTTAATTAGTTAATATATAATAAAAATAAATAATAAAACAAGCAATAGTTTATAAATAAAAATGTTGGCAAATTTAACAAAACGTAAAGATTTACTGTATCGCGCATACACCACAAAAGCGAAAAGAAGTTTACTTAAACAAGATCAATCTAAAATTAAAGGTAAGTTTTGTTATAATTCAACTCCTTACATAGTATTAAAAACACTTCCATTCCTATAGTTCTTGAAACCAAACCCTCAAATCCTCACAAAGAAAGAGTATATGCATGGGGCTATCAGGAAACCGGAGCTTTGGGTTTGCAAACGAACGTTAAAAAAGCTCAAGAACGTTATACCGATATGGTTCATCATCCCACACGCATGCAATTTTCAGTGAATAATGAAATAATTAATATTACTGCTGGCTATGGATTTTCCGCTTTTGCAGTTAAACGTTCAGATGGTGAAACCTTATTTGGCTCCGGTTTAAATTCCGATTCACAATTGGGTCTACAAGTGAAGGGACATCCCAAGGATCCAAGAAATTTAGATGTAATAATTTATCCAACAGCCATAAAATTGCCCCGAATTGATGGAGAGACGGATGATGATATGTTGATTAAATGTATGTCAGCTGGCAGAGCACATTTAGTAGTGGTAACCAACAATGGCACTATTTTTACTATGGGCAATAATGCATATGGTCAGTGTTGTCGTGAAATTATTGAAGATGAAGCCTATAAAGGCAGTTCTTTAATACACCGTTTATCACAAAAAGATATTTGTGGTGACGAAGATGAAATCATAGATGTTGTATGTGGTCAGGATCATACAATGTTTTTAACCAAACAAGGACGTGTTTATACCTGTGGTTGGGGAGCAGATGGTCAAACCGGTCAAGGGCATTACGAGACTTCTGGAAAAATATCTCAGGCATTGGGTGATATATCCAAGGAACATATAGTAAAATTAGCTTGTTCTTCGGATTGTGTCTTAGCTCTAAATGACAAAGGAGAAGTTTTCGGTTGGGGTAATTCCGAATATGGTCAATTGGATGACTCAGACAATGCTATTACACAAATTAACACACCGCAATATTTGAAATTAACCCAGGGTATTGGTAAACTTAAGGACATAGCGGCTGGTGGTTCTTTTTGTATGGTTTTGAATGAAGAAGGTTTGGTGTATACCTGGGGGTTTGGTATTTTAGGTTTTGGTCCTTATGTTGAGCAAACATCCAAACCTCAACATTTATTGCCACCACTATTTGGCCGTAATGATTTTAGTGATAAGACCTATGTAACGTCTATTGGCTGTGGAGTTTTTCATATGGGTGCCATTAATTCGGATGGTGATCTTTTTATGTGGGGTAAAAATCGTTTTGGCCATTTAGGTTTAGGTCATAAACAAGATCAATTTTTCCCCTTAAAAACTGCTGTTAATGGTAAAGTGACGAAAGTTGCATTTGGTGTTGATCATACATTAGCTATGTGTAAACCTTTCATGTAAACTTAATGTTAATTTATTTGTTGGTAAATTAAGAAAATGTGTAAATTATTATATAAAATACGGAAAAATAAATATATTTATAAAAATTAATACTAATTTGAAAGAGGTCCAAAGATTCTAAAAACCTTAAAAGATACCAATATTCAAAAAAACAAATAATATACATTTTTTATTTATTTCAATTTTAACAGTTCCACTATCATAAGATCCCACACTATTATATATAAAAACCGAAAAATGAATGATGATTATAAAAATAATACGATTTTTTGGTTCATTCAGATTTGGCAAACATTTAAATTCCCCCCATTTTTATTTAACACTAAAGAAAATTAAAAGCTATCAAAGTTAAAGATATAATTGTTTTAATTAAAAAATAAAAATAAAACACAATAATATCAATTCATTAATTATTCTTCTTTAACAACGTAATATACCATTTACCCAATTAAAAACTAGTAGTCTTTATGGGCCAATTCAGTTGATGTTGAAAAAACTAATTAATTTCTTTGGTTTTATCCATACAAATAAATATACTTTCATCTAGTATTTTATTGAAACTAAATAAAAACTTCAAAAAAATACTATTTTTTGATACAGCTGTTTAAGTTAGTTTACAGAACAACTCACCCTTACATGAAATCAACAAAATAA
Organism: Phormia regina; assembly: GCA_001735545.1. Classification (NCBI taxonomy): domain Eukaryota; kingdom Metazoa; phylum Arthropoda; class Insecta; order Diptera; family Calliphoridae; genus Phormia; species Phormia regina. The sequence continues at coordinate 6,215 of MINK01173207.1, forward strand.
AATTTGTCAAATTTATTCAATTATTTTATCTTTTTCGTAAATTTTGTGTAATAATTATTTTTAAAATTATATTAAAAATACTTTTAACATAAAAAGCATTCGAAATTCGGTTTAATAACGAATATGTGGACAAAGATATACGTCAATAAAAAACACATTGGGAGAAAAGTAGGTATGTAAACGACCTGGTTTTTACAAAAACCAATTAGTTTTTGTTTGGTGTAATGTGATGTAGGAATTTTATATTATTTAAAAAAAAAAAATTTTTTTTCCGCAATACACAACCATGTATACTACTCCCTTTTTAATTTGAGTTAAACAAAACGGCTACTCTAACTAAAACAGACATAGAAACAGAGCCGCCGGAGGTTTTTTAAGAGCCGCCGCCGCCGAGAAAATTTCTGCTTAAGCATGACTCAATTACAGCCGCTGATTTCAGTCAAGCTTAACTAGTCGTCTTCACGTAACATAAAATATTTAACATTAACACTAACATCATGTTACTGATAAAAGTAGATCGTTCAATTTGATGTTAATGTTTATTTTTTCGATAAATTTGCTCCCCGTCGACAACGATATATCCTGAATACACGACAACGATATATCCAAATGTCGCAAATCGACGCAAATAATCATGGCGATTTTTCAAAAATGTTTGTCAAATCGTGCGCCCTAGATCGGCAAATTTCGCAAATGCACTTGAAGTGTACATAAATGACAACTTCCCTAATTTGGCAAATGCAGACTGTAATTCTGCTTTTCATTTCTGCCGCAGCGCAAAAAAAAATTCCAATTAGAATTTTCTTTTTCATTGTTTTACTTCACAAGTAAAAATCATCTTATGAAGGATAATTTTAAAACATTGTACGTTATTTTTATGAAATGAAATTTTAAAGTTTTGTGAAATTTTTTTATATATAAATTTTTAGGGAGAACACTGGTAAAAACTGTATTATTTTCAAACTTAATAATGAATTTTCAATTAGAAATATGAATTTAAGGAATTTCCGGTCCTTAAAGATACATGGTCCTCTGGGTAAGAATTCAAGTGGATGGACTTTGTGGATGGTACTTTTTTGCACTTTCAGTTATATTTAACCCAGAAACATAATATTAAAAATGCATGGTCCGATGTTGGAAAGAATTCACAAGGGGACTTTGTGGTACTTTTTCGTTCTTCTAATGGTACTTTTTGAATTTTCTATAATATTTAACCCAGAAACATGAAATTAAATGTATGTGGTCTTAAATGAAAAAGAATCCATAAGAGAGCATTTGTTATACTTTTTTGTTCTTCTAATGGTACTTTATGAATTTTATATAATTATGAACTTAGAAACATGAAATAAGGCTATGTGGTCCTAAATGAATGAGATTTTATAATATACTGTACTTCTTGAATGTTCTGCAATTTTCATCCTTAAAAACATAAAATTGAAGATGTAAGATCCTAAGTGAATCAAAAACCTTAAAGTGGGTTTTGGGTTATTTTTCTTTATTCTAATATACTTTTTCATTATTCTAATATTTATTTTTTATTATTCTGAGATTAGAAACTTGAAATTAACGATACATTATTTTATTGTAATTTTTGGTACTTTTTAGGTAAATATTATCGTCTGAAAGTACCTTTAGGATCATAATTAGTATTTTTACGATAAGATTAGAATCAATTCTTAAAGAACTTATTAAAAATTTTGGGACGCGTAGGGAAAAATTGTTTTTTTTTTTCATCAGCCATAGGTATTTTTAAAAATATTTACTGACAACACTGCTCCAACTTGAAATTTTACTTACTTGGATTTAATGATCTGCCGGCAAACAGCCGATTTTGAGCCGCCGCCGACAATTTTTTGCAAAGCTGCTGCCGCCGTTAAAATCTTTCGGCGTAGGTCTCTCCACAGAAAACGGCAAAAAGAGAAAGACAGATGCAAAAGAAATTGAAGTATTGAGGTGTCTGAGCGATTCGCGTATTGGAAAAAATCATAAAAATTATAAAATATTAAAAAAGTGTAAAAAATATAGAGAAAACTCAAAATTTGTTGCCAAATTTAATATATCTTTCGTGCAACTAATAAATTAAAATGAAAAAATTAAACTAATGTAGGACTATTGCGATATTGAAAAAATTGTCTCTAGGAAAAAAGTGAGTCAAAGAAAGAAGAAAAAAGTTTTTTTGCAAAAGAAATTTTCTTGAAAAAATAGAATAAAGAAGTTGAAAAACCACCCATAAAAAATTTATTATAGTGCTAAAAATATATCTAAAAGTTTAAGTGAAAATTCTTAGAATAGAAAAAAATATGTGAGATTAAAAAAGTATTTCTTAATATTGCATTTTCAGAAATTAAAAATTGGCGTCATCAATAAAAGAAGTTATTACGATACATTCTAATAAATTCTGTGAAATAAATAACAAAAATTAATTAAAAAGCAACATATTTCATTGTTAACTATAAATACAAACAGATTTATAACAAAACTATTTGGAATATAAAATTAAACGGGGAAATAAAAAGAAAAATCGGTCTAAAGCCTTTTTCATGTTCATAATGCATTAAAGGGGCTGGGGCTGCTTTTTTCACAACGACAACGACGACGAAGAAAAAAAAACGCATTTTCATCGTAGTTTTGTCTCCGGTAGGTACACACACAAAATATCCGACCACATATATCCAGTCATTTTTTATCCCCATATTGATGTATCTAGCTTATATTCATACTTTTTTTGAAATTTCATATTGTATAGAGTTCGCTCAAAATAATACAAGTTCGTTCTTTTGGTATTATTCTATATCGTATAATTCCTTGTGCCTCCTGTTTTTATGCTTGTGCTCTTTCTGAGTAACTTAATGCTCTTCTCCCAGTTTGGATAATGAAAATAAAATATATATTATGCTGTTGTTTTTATTTTTGCATTTTATTCTCTCGTATATATATGTATTGATTCATAACAACATCAACAGAAGTAGTGGCAACAGCAACAAACTCGTAAAAACACCACCCCAAATTTTGTACAAGTTCTATCATACTTTCTTTTAGACCAACAACGACAACAATAACGAATTCACCTTTCAACAAATATCCTGCTGTTTTTGAGTTCTTCATAAGCATATTCACCTCATTTTACAGCTTTTTAAAAACCACCTTTGTATATTTACTTTTCCATATGTCAACCACTTCACTTACTTGCCTACTACTGTTTTGTACGAGTTATTTACTCTCTATTTAAATCTCTTTTGTTTTTTAATAGTGTCTATAAGGAAACCGGCATACAGATTTGTTTTATCATTACACCGGTTTATATACTCTTTAGTATCCGCCACTTTGTATATTTTTAATTCTCTTTTAACCCCCCCAAATATTATAAATTACCGACCCCTGTTGTTAACACCCCATTCTTGAATTTTCTTTTCAACCACCTTTTTTATGTGTTGTTGTGTATTTGTTATTATTTTTTCTTGTTGTTGTCTTGATTTGCTTTTCGCTCTTTACCAGATTTTGTATTATTCTATTCTTTTTGCATTATTGTTTGTTATTGTAAACATTTTTTAATAGGCAACTAATGTAATAGTGAAAATAATAAGATTAGAAAATAAATTTTTGTTTAAATAATTATTTTATTTGTTAATTTTATATATCATAGCATAGGTATGTGTATAAAAATTAAAAAAAAAATAACGTATTACTAAAAAACAAAGATTACAACTCTAATATTTGTAAGAGACTCCCAAACGTCCTTGTAAAATGTAGAATACTAAGGAATAATTACAGACATCTCTCAATTTTAGAAAAAAAGAAGATATGTGTATATAAATAAACATATTAACTATATAGCTAATAATATAAAAGTTTAAAATCACAACACAAACATTAAATTATAAACCTATACAAATTTAAATCGTCAAAAATAGTAATTTTTCATTTCTTCATAGAACTCATATGGGACCGAAGTAAATTGTAATTATTATATTTTTCACAAACTCAATTATTTCCGTTACATGTATTTGAAGTACTGACACCCAATATCACAGGAATTCGTTTTAAATGTATTACTAGTTATGAGTTTCAAAATAAATTTGTATGGCATATAACATTGGTCAATTCCACCTAAAAAACATAAAAGCTAGAACTCGATAAAAAGAAATCAAGTTACATATTATCTGACTAACCATATGCTAAAATATCAACAATATTTTAAAAAATATAACAATAATAAAAACAAACAAATATGTATATTCAATGTCCCAGTTCATCATCACTTAAATCAACAGCATCATCATTATCATTGTCATCATACTCATCTTTTACTCCTGATATTCTTATGTTATCCTTATGTTCCCATTATTATTATTGGATTTTTACGTACTGACTGGTTGGTACTCTGTGTGAAAAGTTGATTAAAAAATATATTGTTTTCTTTTGTTGTAAATTGTTTGTTGTTGCCGAGTGGATTTTTACATAGAGCTTCGTTTTTCGTTATGTTTTGTTTTTAATTATCGAGAGAATGAGTTTCATAAAGGGTTTAGTCTAGTGATTGTATTTTCCAAGTACATATGTTTTTTGCATATAAACTTGTGTATGTACTTAGTATATGACCATTTAAAATTTGTTGATGTGCAAACAAAAATAATTAAACCCAATTGGAATACATAAAGATATTCTAAAAATTTAGTAAATTAAAATTTTGGATTAAACCTTTTGCTAAGAATTCAGTCATATTTCTTCTTATAGGAGTAAAACGATTCTTTAATATTTTAATTATATTATTTTTTTATAATGACATTATTTTTAAATTCCTATTTTTCTAACTCCCCATTATTTAATTTCTCAGAGCAAGTTTTTAAAGTTGCAGGATTAAAACGACGCGCCATGATCATGGTTAAATGAAAGTAAAAAATTCAAATGTAATGCAAACTTTGAAGACGCTCAGAATATTTTAACGGACTTTTTGCTTTCGCCAGATAATGGGAACAATTTGCGACTTTTTGGAATCTCGGATTAATTACTCGACTAAAAAAATAAAATATAAATCCTTCCATTATTAAATTAAAATTCTACTGATTTTTCATAGTCATGGAATTCTTATATATTTTGTAACAGTTTTTTTTAGACAACTGTTAATAAAATATATATCAGATATATATCAAAAAAAGTCGTCGTAATTAAATAAAAACTATTGACTCAGACATTAGCTATTTTTTATTAAAAAATTTTTTGTACAAGCTTCGAAAATCTCTTTGAAAATTTAATATATTTAAAATTTACTTTAAATTTGTAATTTAATAATTTTTAATGTAGTGGTTGATGAACGTCTTTTCCAAAACCGTTAGAAGCAATTTAAATGTGAGTTAAAATCGTATAAAATCATGTAAACATTATTGAAAACGTACCTAAATTATGAAATAATAATATTTTCGAAAAATATCAACCTACTATGGTGTATGCTATATAGTTCGATATGACGTGCTTTTAAATGAAAAATCATATTCTATTAAGTTAGTTTAATAAATATTAAACTATTAAGTTAGTTTAATAAATAATCATATGTTACATATCATAAGTTGAAATGTCCAAATGTGAAATGAAGTCCCACTAGGTTTAAGGCTGCGCCTTAAGGCCATAAATAATCAGTAAAAGTCGTTCTTATCTCCTCAAGTAAATTATATCTCCTCAGTATAATTATATTTTATATTATAAAACTAATATTTTTTCTGTAATTTTTTATTCATTCATGTAGTAAAAATGTAGCCCCAAGTTCTTAACTTGATATGCTTACAACTATTGTACTTTAATTTTATGCTATCAAAATTAAACCTGAATAATTCCCTACTTTATTTACAGATTTTAAAACCAAATTTAAAAGACCTACCATAACTAAACACATTGATACCGTTAAAAATGTTAATTTATAGCAAAAAAGTTTTGCCGCTCCGATCGCATACTTCAGAAAAATTAATTTCAACGTATCACAAATTAATTTTACGTAGTATTGTAAAAAAACAACTTCATAGATTTACCTTAATTTTAATTTAGGAAAAAATATAAATTTTTCTATGATTTTTTATACATTCGTGTAGTAAAAATGTAGCCATAAGGACTTAACTTTTTCTGCTCTCAACTTTTGTTCTTTAATTTTGAGCGATTAAAATTAAATCTAAATACTTTTATATTTTATTTACAGATTTTAAAGCCAAATTTTAAAGACCTACCATAACTAAACGCATTATAAATGTTAATTTTTAGCAAAAAAGTTTTACCGCTCCGATCGCATACTTTAGAAAAATGTATTTCAACGAATCATAAATTAATTTTATGTAGTTTAATGTTATATATTTTTGTTTTTAAATTTTGACCTACATCTTTCACTATCAAACCATTATGTTTATTTTTGTTTATCCAAAAAATAATTTCAATCTATACGCTCAAGATTTTCTACCGGCTAGGGAATATTATACAAACACAATTTTATTTTTGAGTGTATATCATCAATTTGTTTATGTTTGTTTTATGTGTATATATAAATTTTAAAATTCACAGCTTATTTTCGTAAATATTTGTATAGTTCTTTTTTTTTGTTGTAGTTTGCATTTATTCTCTCTCAATGTTTATTCAAAATTATATGCCGGCAATTTGTCGAGATCCAATTGGAAAAAATATACACGTTTATAGTTGCTATATCATTTTGAGTATATAAATATACTGAAACATGTACATATGTATATAATGGGGTGGTTAAAGGATAAAACGACCTGGGTAGACTGTTAGTCTAATAAATAAACAGACAAACAGCAGGTATGATTTTCTTCCTATTATTTCGTACATACAAAAATTCTATAGTTAAGTGAACTGAGTGGTGAAATTCTATACAACACAAGGGGTGTGATATGGTGAGATTATTGTGTTGAAAAAAAAAAATATATATATATTTAGCCAAAGGCCAAGTGAATGAAATTATTTGGAAAAATGTATGCTAAAAAAATTAAGGGTTTATGAGAAAAAAATATTTTAATTTAAAATATTTGTTAAGGGTAAATGAAAATATTTAACAGTTTTCAGTTTTCCAAATCATTTTAATTTTTCTTTTTATATCAAAACCTTTTTTATTTTTTCCTTTATACAAAAGCTCGGTTCAAGTTTAAAGTATTTAACATATTTTTTTGTATTTTGTTTTAAGTCGGTATTCTAAAGAAATAATTATAATTTAATGGCTCATAAATTTGATATTATTGTTGTTGCGGTATTCATTAATTCCACTTCAATTCCCTGGATCTTTTCGTTATTTAACTGTATTTTATTTTTTGTCTTTAATATTTCTTTTACTCTCTTTTATAATATGTTTTTTTTATTTATGCTTGTATACAATTTCTTTCAATAGAAATTTTATTTGAGAAAGAAAAATGTTGGCAAAACATAATTTCTTTTAACTCTTGTTTGTCTTGTTTTTTGTTCTTGTTGTTGAGGTTTTGTAGTGTATTTTTTCTTATGATCTATTATTGTTTTAAGTTGTCAACATCGTGTCGAAACTTTACAACTTTGGCTACGTTTTGAATAACAAGTAATGGCGACAACACACTCTTGTCAACATACACACCATCCAGAGACCAACTAGACCATCAACAATATGAACATTAACAAAACAACAATTACAACTAAAAATAAAATTAATAATAAAAAAAAAAAATATATGTATACATTAAAGAGCATCACGAAAAATGTTGCAAATGTACATCTTTAGGAATAAAGATTACTATGGTCTTGTTTGTTTTCCAAAATATTACATCTCAATCTTTAAATGTATGTTAGCTGAACCATTTTCAAAACACCTCTGAAATTACGTATTTCTTTTAATGTCATTATCAGAATTTGAGTTAAAGGAAATTTTAATTTAAATTATAAATTATAAAGTAGTAAAAAAACTTTGTTGAAATACTATTTAAAATGAAATAATCGAAAATTTTACTAAAATTTTAATTTCGTTGGAATGAAAACAAAATTTAATTTTTTCCCAAATTTAGTATTTATTTTTTTACCGAAAACCATATTTTTGGAGGTATTTCAGAAATGGAAAAGCTCAAGAAAATCATATAATTTGAACAGAAATATTTTGGGAACGAGTTTGAAACATATTATTTTTTTTTTTTTTTGGTGGGGGATAACATATTTGCAACTTATTTCGTCCCCATATAAATCAAGGCATTTTAATATACATATACATATGTATATACAAATGTATTTTTTTATAACAATAATACAACTTGAAAGCACAACAACAAATACTATTCGTAAATGTAAATGTGTTCAAGTAGTCAACTGAACTAAACTGAAGTTCATTGGCCATTAACCAAAGTATCATAAAGTGTAAAAAGAAATGGCAAACAATAAAAACAATTATAAATATATAGAAATGACAAAAAAAATGAAAAAGCTGCCAAAAGAAAACTCATAATAACTATGTATATGCCTAATTTTAATTTGTTATTAAGTTTGAATGGAAAGAAATGTAGATTTTCCTAATTGTTTGAAATAGATTGAAACGATGTCTAAATTTTTTCTGAAAAGTCTCTTTTGTTGTAATGAAAGTTTAAGTTTTCCATTTTTTTACACAATATTGGATTGAATTTAATATTTGAGATAAGAAAATGCATATTCTAATTCGGAAATTTTGGCAAGCTCTGAAAAATGTGGGTAGAAACTAATAGAATCAGTACATAATATGAGGAATAAAAAGCATAAAATAAAAAATTTTAATTTTCAAAAAAAAAAAAAAAAAAAATTTTT
>MINK01173209.1:692-17693 GCA_001735545.1 Phormia regina
TGTAGGGTGGTGTAGGGTATAAATATACTCCGTTAAAGTCACAATGATGAATAATAATAGTAATAATAATATGTTTTTTTTAAGATCAAAAATAACAGTTATTTTCCTCTTTCCTCTGGCTTTAATTGGAATTTTTATTTAAAATTTCCATATAATATTTTTATTAAAAAATTTTGTGTTTATGAATATTTTTCAACGTATCTTCGCGACCCGCCAGAAATGTCCTTACGGACCCCTTGTGGGTCGCGGAACCCCATTTGAGAACCGTTGTATTAGAGTGTAAACTTTACAAACTCAATGAGAATTAAGAGTTCTACACTAAAAAAATATCAAAACTTAAAAAAACCACGATTTTATTCTTTTCTTACTTTTCTTTCTACATTGGTTGGTTTTTTGGCGACGGAAAATGTAGTGGGTATGGAGTAAACAAAATATTACACCTGTGGTGATAAAAAGTAGTAATTTTCAAGTTTGTAACGAAAAATCTTCATCGACTTTCGATCAATGGACTTTTTGTTAAAAAAAATCGAAAAGTCCAAATCCAATATTTTTCGATAAATTCGAAAAAAATTGGAAAAAAATTAATTTCATAAAAAACTGGTAATTTTCACTAATTTCACTTCAATTTTTTCACTTTTGCATTGGAACTATTTTATCAAACAGTAATTTCAGAATAATTCCGTAACTGTTGATCAGATAAAAAGTAATAGTAAAATTACTTGAAGATAATTCTTGTTTGATACTTTTGGTATTTCAATTGTCTAAACCGGACAACCCGTTAGTACCCTGGTCAACTCTTTTAAGTGGTAAATATTAGGCAGTATACTAAAAAAATCACGATCTGACAAAAAAAATGAAAGCAAATAAGTGTTTACCATGTCAAATTCCATTTTTATCCGTATATTTTGTTATTATTACAATCCCATTCAAGTTTAGCTTCTGAAATTCCAACTTGTCCATTTTTTTACTCATCAATATATCTCCACTTGATTGTAAATATACCTGCGAGTTTTCACTGAACTGTAAATATATAAAAAATTAGTATCAAACTTGTTTAAACCAAAGACTATATTTAAAAATATATATATACATATATAAATATAGAGCCTGTGTTTAAACATTATTTATTTTATTCTTAACACTATCAGCTTTAGTTTCGTTTTTAAATTATTATTATTGTTATTATTTGATAATGGAATATAAAAATTCACTATTTATACCATATTTTATATTTTTCGTATTACCTATTTATCCATAACAACAAAGAATATAAATAAATTTTAATTTCAGCAAGAAAAGTGTTATGTGATACCTTAAAGGATTGTTAAAATAAATTGTTTTTTATGAAATATGAATAACGAAGGAAAATATAAAAATATTGAAGAAACTATAGTATTACAGATAAATAAAATAAATTTCATTGCAAATAAAAGAGAACTGATAATTTTTGCATAAATCTGTAAATATAATGGGAAAACTTTTGTACACCTACTATAAAACTAAAATGAACAAACTCTTTTTAATGCTTTCAAACTCTAATTTTACATTAGATTTACTTCTAAAGCAATTGTCCCATATGTTATGCTATTTAATTATACTATACTTTAGTTTTAAAATATTTGTATATTAATATTTAAAAAGCAGTCATATATATATTTTAGTTTTTTTTTAACATTTCTTTATTATATACCTTTTTTGTTTCCTTAAGAAGGTACTTTACTTTCATTATTTTCTTTAAACTTAATGTAAAAAGTTATTAAAATAAAACTATAGTTTTTTAATAATATTTATAATAAACAAAACTTTAAAAAATTGTTATAGAACTTTCATTTCTATAAAAGATGCTTTAAAACTAGCATTTTCATTTTCGTTTTATTTTTATTTCTTGTTTTTATTCTTTTTCAATTTACCAATATCTTTGGACTTTTGTTTAAATTGATTTTGTTTTTTAATAGGTTTACCTTCTAGTAAGGGAGCAAAATCATCTGAATCTTGAGAGTTATTTAAAGATTTGGCAGGATTTTTATTGGATTGCTTTTGTTGTTTAGCTTGGCTATTTGTAGATTTATCTGATTTATTTTCAGTATTCTTTTGTTTCTTGTCTGTAACGTCCTTAGGTGGCTGTTGTTTAGCCTGACCATTAGCAGGTTTATCTAATTTCTTTTGTTGTTTTTTGTCTGTAACTTCTTTAGAAGTTTGTTGTTGTTTTTCCATACCATTTATGGATTTATCTGATTTCTTTTGTTTTTTCTTTTCGTTAACATCTTTAAGAGTCTGTTGCCTCTCATTAGAAGGTTTTGCTTCTGTTTTTTCTGCTGCTGCTGGCGTTTGTTGCTTTTCTTGTTTCTTTTCTAGCTTTTTCTGTTTCTTTTTGGAAACTTGTTCCTTATCATTTTGTTGTTTTGTTTCTTGGGATTTTGTATTCTCTTGCTTGGCCTCCTTTTTGTTAGTTTCCTCGGCTGGTGCCTCCTTTTTCTTCTTTGGCACCTTAACGGGAGGTTCAAATACCTTGGCTATATACTTCGATTTACTTTGTTCCATTTTCTTCTTTTTAGCTTCTAATTCATATTCACTTAAAGTGGGTTTACCAGCACGTTTACCCAATTTCTTACGACCTTTGGGATCATCGCCAGCCATTTCATCATCCACTTCATTGTCAGCATTTAATAAGGTAACTTTACTATCCTCAGATGTGCTAATTCCTTCATCTAATTGTTTTTCATCTTCTTCCTGCTGTTCTTTGCTTACGGGTATAGTGTTGGAGAACTTTTTCAGTTTGGCCACAAAGAAGCCATCCATATTGTGGGTATGAGGATAGTAACGTCTGGTTAGATTTAAGGAAGGATGGAATCTATATTGTCGGTATTTGGTGAAACCTTCTACACCAAAATCTAAACCAGTGGGAACCAATTTAACATTTCTCTTCTTTAAAACATAATCAATAACCCATTCGTTTTCTTCGGGTAAAACGGAACAGGTGGAGTATACTATGTAACCACCAGTGGCAGACTTGGCATCCGTACAATCAATGGCCGTGAGTAAAAGTTTGCGTTGCAAGTTGTAACATCTTTGTACATCTACCGCGGATTTGGTGGTCTTGACACTGGGATCTTTAGAAACCACACCAGTTCCTGTGCAAGGGGCATCTAAAAGGATTCTATCGAAGCCAGTCATAATTTGTCTAAATTTGCAACCATCTTCACAGGAAATAATGGAATTTACCACACCCAAACGATGGAAATTGGCCACTACAGCCTTAATACGATCCTTATTAAAATCATTAGCGAACAATACTCCCGTATTTTTCATTATAGCAGCAATATGTGAGCCCTTGCCTCCAGGAGCTGAGCACATATCCAAAATTCTTTCGTTTTCATGAGGAGCCAAGGCCATAACGGGCAGCATAGAGGAAGCACCCTGAATCATATAGTGGCCGGCCAAATATTCAGGCGTGGCACCCAAAGGCACCTGGGAGTTGTAGATAACTAAACCCACTTTAGTCCATTTGCCTAAAGGATCAAGATTAACACCTCTGTTAATTAAAGCGGCTGCTAAATCTCTTCTTCTTGTCTTTAAGGTGTTAGTTCTGATGGTCAGAGGACGAGCTACTTCAGAGGCTTCTAAATATTCCATAAGTTCGGATAAAGGAAACATGTCCATTAGTTTGCCCATCAAAAATTCATTGTAACTGTAGTAAAGACATAAATCTTTTTTCAACAATTCCATATAATCACTGCGAGGATGGTTAGGATCACGATATTTATTGAAATCGGACAAAACTAAAGTTACATCCTTAATTCTCTGTTGAACATCTTGTAGTGTCAATTCTTGCTCATCATCGGGATCGGGGAATTGGAAGACTTCTTGTTGATCTACAGACATTTGCATTTCTTCGGCTGCCAATTTTGCTTCTTTGGCTTCACGTTTTTTTAGTTTCTTATTCTGTTTCTCAATTGGCAGCAAATCTTCATCATCATCTTCGTCGTCATCATCGTCATCGTCGTCTTCATCATCTTCATTTTCAGATACATCAAAATCATCATCAGAATTGACTTCCTCATCGTCTAAATCATCCAATTTGCCTAATTTTACAGCATCATCGTCAGATCCTTCTAAATCATCATCCTCTTCCTCATCTTCTTCTTCATCATCATCCTCTTCATCTGCTTCATTTTCTTCTTCTACTTCTTCCTCATCACTATCATCTGCAGCTTCCTCCTCTTCATCATCATCCTCCTCTTCATCATCTTCCTCAGCTTCTTCTTCTATTAACTGTTTACCACCCTTTTTCTTTTCTTTGGGTTTTAACCATTCCTGATTATCATCACTAAAACCTTTGGCCTTGCCGGCCTTCTTTTTCTTCACCACCACCTCTTCTTCAACTTCACTTAATTCCTCGTCAGAATCTTCCTCTTCTTGTGCCACACCATTGCTACCATTTTTCATTAACTCCGCCTCCTCTTCACTATCACTATGGTATTCCTTCTGTTTCTGTTTATTCTTTTTCTTTTCCTTGGCCAATTTTTGCTTTTGTTTTATAATTTCCTTATTTTGTAATCTCTTGGCCAAACGTTGCTTTTGACGATGTGACAACTTTTTATCTTCATCTTCCAAGGGAGCTAAAAGAAAAAATTTATTTCTAACACTTCGTTTGGCAAATATTTTGTTTCTACTCACCAAATGTTTTCTTAGTAAATGTTGGCGGCCCCTGTTTACGTGCTTTACGTCCTGGACCTTTTTTAGGTTTTTCACTATATTCAGCTTTACGTCCCATATTTTTTGGGCAAAATTTATTTAAGTTTTATTATAAAAATTTAAGAAAACTTCGTTAATGAAGATTTTTTGAATTGAAAAAGCGTGTAGATGAATGCACGTGGAATCGCAACAATTTAGACGAGAACAACAATTTGACACTTTGTGAATCTCTCTCACACAGTTGGATTTTAAGGTATGTATATAAAAGTTGCCATACTAATAAATAAAAGTAAATAAAATTTAGTTGTATTATATTCTTAATATATAGAGTCATTCATTTTTCTATATTTTTTATAAAATGTGTTCTTGGATACAATATAACAACGCATTACCTTTATGAAATGCTAAAATACAAAAACACGAATCTGCCATTAGTAATTAGGCATTTGTACGAGTATATTTCAAACATAAAAACAAACATAACATAATACAAAAACATAAATAAATACGAAATTTATCCTCATGATATCTTAACTAAAAATGAATAGTTTAAAAAATAAACAAAAAAACACACAAAATTTAAAGTAATATTTGATATAGCAATTTGTTTGTATAATTTGTCAATTTTCCTGTATTAGTTCTAAAACAGTTACTTTTAATGAAAAATAGCTAAAAATAAATAAAATAAAAAAGGAACAATGAAATAAAAGCTTGTTTTGCTACCAGATAACAGCCACTTTTAAGCCGTGCGAGAAATTTTTACTAGGGTTTATCAAACTTTCGACTAATCGACTTTTTAATTTGAAAATTGTCGAGATATCGAATTTAATGTTGGCAGATATTTTAAAAGTTAAATAATTCGAAAATAGTTGAAAAAGCGGAAAAAATAGTAGGAAAAAATCAAAAAATTTAAAAATATTCGAAAAAAGTGTAAAAATTTAAAAATAATCGAAAAATCAACTATTTATTTATTTTGTNCAAACTACGAAACCCTAATTTTTACAAAGAGACACCGCCGTCGTTAAAATTGTTCGGCGCATGTCTCTTCCTGATAAAACTGTCATAACAAAATATCAAAATAATATATGTTGTTGTAATTGCATTCTTATTAAATCCTATTGATTTTTATCCATTTATTTTTGTCACAAATAAAATAAAATGTTGAAATTAAAATCTATATAAAATTGTTAAGAAAAACGTATAAATTAATCTGCATTCAGGTGCGCGTAGAAGTGTAAACAACAAAAGAGTTTTAACGTAGAGTGGCGGAGGCAATCATGGAATTGGCCACATTTGAATTAAGTCCAGAAGCCTTAATTGGTTCCTTGTTTGCATTAGGTGCCTTATTTGTGTTTTGTCGTAGCCTGTTGATTGAGGATGTTATATGTATACCTGGTAAAAGTAAACATGGTTGGAAATCAATAAAAATCTTAGATAGAGTGAGTTTTAGTGCAAAAAAAATCATTGCAAATGCGTAATGCGAATTGTAATGTTTTTTGTTACCATCTATGAAGTCATAGGTGAATAATAATCTTTATTGATTGTGTGTATTCTTTTTATGTACAAATGTACTATAGGCATGCTATTGTAACGTATGCGAAATTTTATTAACACCTTCAGCGGGTGTTTTCTGTGATTGTTGCGGCATATGTTCGCATACGTCTCGAACTTGTACCCGTAAGGCGGATAAACTATTCAAATGTAAGGAGAAATGGGTGAAAAATGAAAAATCCATGCGCCATCTGTGGGTCAAAGGCAATTTACCTTTGAGTGCGGTTTGTGATGAGTGTAGCGACGATGTGGAAGAGGTGGGATTAAATGGTTGGCGTTGTGCTTGGTGTCATCGTTGTTATCACAATAATTGCTATAAACGGATTGATACGCGTGGAGAATGTGATTTTGGTGAATTTCGTGATATGATATTTCCACCTTATTGTATAGTAGCGGCACGTACACGTGAATCGGTTCGTTTACATTTGGCTGGTATAAAACCACCGACTATTGAAAATTGGGAGCCTCTAATTGTGATTGCCAATACAAAGTCAGGTAGCAGTACTGGGTCAGATGTTGTTTCATTGCTACGCGGATATTTACATCCTTTGCAAGTTATGGAACTAGGTTCACGTGGTCCGCAAGATGCTATGCAATGGGCTGCCAAAGCTAGTCCTCGACCATGTCGTGTTTTGGTTGCGGGTGGCGATGGCACTGTTGGTTGGGTTCTAAATACCATATATACTCTTAATATAAAGGTAACTATTGAATATCAGTATGTATGAATTATATATTTTAATTAGTATTTGTAGCTAAAGAATTCATTCTTTTAATTCTCATAAATTATTAAAATTAATTCAATGCGTTTAAAATATTTAAAATTTCATTCAGCCAATTCCTGCAGTTTCCATTATGCCTTTGGGCACAGGTAATGATCTCTCCCGCATTTTAGGTTGGGGTGCTGAACCGCCATCTTCCTTAGATCCTATACAGATCTTAAGAAATGTAAGTTGAATAAAATATTTATTAAATTACTTGATTTTCATAAATAAAATAAATTACAGATTAAAAAAGCTCGTTCGATAAATCTTGATCGGTTTGATTTACAAATCGAAAAGTTACATTATCGTTTGCCCATACAAAGACAACCAATGAAAACGATACATGTTTATAATTATTTTAGTATAGGCGTTGATGCCTTGGTCACTTATAACTTCCACAAAACAAGAGAGTCAAAGTTTTATGTCTTAAGTAGTCGTATATTTAATAAGGTTAGTAACAAATTATAAGAAAACTATATAGAAACTTAATAAATCTAAATTCCATTTAGTTAATATATTTTGGTTTTGGTACTCAACAAATAGTACAACGGGATTGTGAAGGCATAGAGCAAAAAATCGATTTATATTTAGATAACAAATTGATAAAATTACCCGAATTGCAATCAATTGTCTTCCTTAATATTGATTCATGGGGTGCTGGTTGTAAATTATGTGGTATGTTTAAAGGATTAATTGATAAATGTAGTATCAAATATTATTATTATTTTTTAATTTTAGCACTTAGTAATGCTGATGAGCCTGTTAAAATTATAAATTCCATTTCGGATAGTGTTATGGAAGTATTTGGTATTGTTTCTTCGTTTCATATTGCCCAGCTGCAAGTGGGCATAAGTAAACCCGTAAGAATTGGTCAAGCTAAACATATTAAGGTAATTTTACAATTGAATATATATTTTGAAATATTTCTAAATTTGTTTTTTTTCTTGCCATAATAAAGCTGGTTATAAAAAGTACTTGTCCCATGCAGGCAGATGGTGAACCATGGATGCAACCCCCAGCCGATATGAATTTACAGTCTAGAAGTCAGGCTCGTATGTTGAAATTAGAATCTTAAAACATATTTCTTAAGCATTTTAACGTTTAAAACGATTTTTCTTAAATTATAAGTCAAAAGAACAAAACAGGTCCACTAACTTTTTTAAAAAGTACCCAAGTACTTAAATTAAAAAAAAAAAATCATTTAATTTATAGATATTTTTAGGATAAATGTGTTATAATTAAAAAAAGACAGGATTTTTATATTTTTTGTTGCTTTAAGATTTTTTTATATAATCGGCTTGACCCACAATGGTTGAACGAAAAATTCGTTTGAACAATTTATATGGAAAACAACAAAAATTTTAAAATTTTGTTTTTATTTCCCATACAATTTGTCGAATGAAATTTTCGTTTAACACCATGGGACAGATCAATTATTTTTATCATATAAAGTACATATAGAGAAATTTATAATTTTAATCAAGAATCTCCAAAACAATTGTCTTGCAATATTTATGTTTCTTTAACTATTTATTTTAGTATTAACATTATTATATTATGAAAGCATTTGTAGTTAGTTTTTAATAATTACTATATTTAATTAATTTAAAAATACTTAATAAATGTTTAATAACAAATAATAAATTATTTTTAAAATTTATTCAAATAATATGTGTCCAAATATTTTGTATACACACCTAATGAAGAATATTATATACATATTTATTAAAAACTAATTTTTGTTTTATCAAATAAAGAAATTTTTGTGGTTTGAAAATAAGTAAATAATCTCTTTTAATATTTTGTGGCAATTTTTGGTAATACCGTTAAAAAAAATGTTAAACGCAACCGCAAGTAATGTCAAGCATTTCTCATCATCTGATTCAAATAGACTTTTTAAAAGATTGTAGTTTTTTGAAATTTAGTTTTTCAAATTGTAATTGTTATATGTGTGTGTTGTTTCTAATTTTTATAGGAAATTTTCTATAAACAGAAAGTTTTCTATATGAAGAATAATTTTATTAGAAAATTGTCTATAGAAAGAAAATGTATACTTTTATTACATTCTCATGTAGAACTAGGAAATAATAATACAGTTAATTCAGATTTGTATAAAATGTACAAGTTATCTGAAATCATTAAAATTAGAAATATGCTCAGCAAATTAATATACATTTCTTTTTGTAAATTACAATGAATCAAATGAATAAATTGATATACCCGATGTTTGAGGTTAAAAATACTTATTTTGTTAATGCAATGTTTATATTCTTAAGACCACTACCCATCGCACGTGCTCTTTTAGACTTTCAATTTCAATTGCCCAACATTTCATAATTAAACTAAAATAAAAAAACACATAAGTTTTGGTATTTTTTCAAAATTTCCGAGTTTATATCTGAAATAAAAATATGTTTTATTTTACTTAAAACTTTCATTATATCCTTCTTTTCTTAAATTTGTCTTGTAATATACTAACAAATTATAAGACAAAATTAAATACCAAATATTATAAATTGTTTTGTTTCTTTTTTTAAGAAGTAATTAAAACAACAATAGTTTTTCATAACAGAATTAAATCCATTCGAAAGACTACTTTTGTTTATAACTATCAAATTTATATTAACGAAAAATTAGTCTGTTTTATAATTTGTTGTTGTTGATTTTCTTTTCTTTTTTTTATATTATAATTATAATAATAAAAATGTGATTACGTTGTTGTTGTAGTTTTTGCTGAGGCGGGTACTAAACTTAAAATGCAGGCCATTAAACTCTACTCTCTATCTTAAAAACACTTGGGGGGGTTTAGCTTAGCATAGGTAATAGAATTTAAAGCATCGTCAGCTCCATAATGGCATTGACAATATCATTATTATTGTTCTTGAGTGCCTTAATAGCCTTAGCGCGGGTAGTATTAGCCTGGTTAATGACAAGCTCAATGTCCTTTTCATCGACACCGGTCTCGTCAACTTCTTCTTCGTCCTCTTCGGCAATGGGTGCTACGGATGAAGTGGTACCAATGGTATCAGCAGCTCCGGCAGCTTCGGGAGTCTTGAATTTCTCAGCGGCAGCAACTTGAGCTTGTTGCGACAAATCTTCAATCTTGGCTTCACCGAAGACAATGTAAGTATCACTGTGGGGGTTCTTGTAGACATCGGGGTTGTTGATAACAAACAAGATGTTCTTAGATTTGCGGATGGTGACACGGTTGACACCTTGGATTTGTTTCAAACCCAACTTGAGCATAATCTTGCGGGCTTTCTTTTCACCGCGAGATTGTTTAGCCTTGGAGACAAGGTCAATGGGTAAACCGGTGGCACCACCACCCAATTGGGTTGCGCCAGCACCGGCATCTTCCAACTCGGGAATGGTGTCCTCTGAGTCACTATCACTGCCATCATCTTCTACACGAACATCCTCAACGGGCTTAGCCTCAGCGGGAGCAGCAGAGGTAGTGGGAGCATCGGCCTTAATTTCAGTAAGTTCTGGCATTATTCTGTGATACTAAAAAGTATAGTAAAAAAAAATAAACATTTTAATAATCAATAATGTGTATAAATTAATAATTTCTTTTCATTATATAAAAATTTTACTTTAAAACTAAAACTTTATTTTCACTTTCATTAACCCCACCGGTGTTTAACCCTTTTTATTATTATAATGACTACAGTTTTATAAGCTGAAGGGGGTCAAACTTCAAGCTGTTTATTTATCTTTGTTTTTCACTGTTATATCACATATTTATCATGAAATTTTTATTCACCATAGATTTGTCATTGTTTAATTTTATGTTTTACATATTTTCTAATTATTTTTTACACGGATGTTTTAGAAATTTTGCGATTAATTACCTGTGAAAAAAATCACCCTGCACGAAGAAATTACAATTTTTGACAAAAAGAATTATTTTTCTGAAATGTTGGTACAACTGACAGCAGCGTTGTCAACCTTTTGTAATCAAAATGCGCCGGCAGTCAATGAGAAACATGTCGACGGCGCGCCTTAGCTGATTGAATGTCTACACCGATTTGGTTTTTTAAAACCAGTCGCGGAAATTTAAAAATTTTCTTTGAAATTTAATGCAAAAAATAGTTAAAACTATATCCAGACTTGCCTTTTTCTTATTCGCACAAGAACAAAACTACGACAGGGCAAAATACGTAATTATTTAATTTTGTTTTGAATGGGCAATTCTTTATTTTTTGTTTGCCGACAGCGTAAGTTCGAGACTTTGCCGTAAATTAAACCGCAGCGACATCTATTTATCAATTTATGTGTATGGACAGGGTTGTATTTTAGTATAGTTGTGATTAAGACGTTATGATTTTGAAAACAGTAATTTGTGATGTAATATATATGTATATTTTATTAGAATACATAAGATTCTGTTTAAATATGATATAATCAAATACAAAAAATGTTAATTAATATTTTTTTGATAACATTAAAGTTTACATATATATAAGTTGGTCCAAATTTAGAAAAGTGTAACTGGAAAAGAGGAAATCTTATAGCATAAATATTAAACATACTTTTCATAGATGCATGGTTCAGTAGCCAAATAAAATAATTATTAAATTAATATATGTATTTAATTTTCGTATATACACATACATATCTACATACACACATATATGTTTATATTTAACTTGTAATTGTTAAAATATCCATTAAATCAAATTTAATTACAATCTTATCACTTAAGTGATTATCAACGCTACCAATTGTATCGCCAAAAATCATTATGTTATTCAAACATTTTGTTTGGAAATTTTCATATTTGATTACGTATTATCTTACAAATGGTAGTATCTTGTAAAAAATAAACAAATTGTTGATAAAAACTTATATACACATACATAGGCATTTACATATAGTAAATAAATAGATGAGTAGTATGAAATTCCAAGTGGTTTTTAATCGATTTGACAATATTTATGCATTTAATTAGAAACGATTAGAGAAAAAAGATTGAGTTATCGAATCATAATAGGTTTTTGAAATTCTACAAACATTTCCAAGAATTTAGAAATTATATTAATTTGGTATTCCCTTAAGTTGACTTGCATCACTATAATAACAGAATTCAAGTTATTTGAATATATTTCTATTATTTCTTGAATATAGGAGTAGAAGAGGGAGGGGAGCACAATTTTAAGTTTAGAAGAAGGGAGTGAGAAACTCCTTTCGGTGATGGAGTTATTGGAGCTCAAAATATGCTACCATTGACAATTTTCCTTTACTTACGAAATTTTCTTTCGTACATAAAGTCGAGATTTTTGTATCGTAATATATAACAAAGGGTAAAAGTATTATAATAAATCAATTAAAACGGTTTATTTATTCTAATAAATCTGATAAGATTTAATTTTTTTCACTCAGTCACAGAAAAAACATGTTTTTTTTTCTTTAAAAAATTTGATTCTCTCTGTTAGATATTATGATATAAAAATCTCTTGCGTGGATCCTATATATGAATTTTTTAAAGAGACGATCGTAGTTTGCTTTGCTACCCCCTTATTAGGCGATATCATATATTTACTACCGTATAAGAGTTTTAAAAAATGGGTGTAATTTAGAAAAATTTAGATTTATACAACCTTTAATCCGTTTATATATTATGTTTCAATCGGCACAGTAATTTCGGAGTTATAATAAAAATTAAGCAAAAAACAAAAATAGCAACATTTTTGGTTAAAAAAAATCATGAAAAATCTCAAATCACTTTATCGTCAGACCTACCATATAAAGTGAAATATCATCGAAATTTTATACAAATAGTTCTAGAATCAATGTAAACTGTGAAACAAAAAATGGGTATGATCACCTGCCTTAACGCCCACTTTCTATATAACATAAAGTATTGATGGTGGATACGTAGATTCGGCCAAGCCGAATATAACATTCTCGCTTGTTTTTTTAAATTTATTTTAATAACTTTATATTTATTGCCTAACAATTTGTTTCAACACATCGAAAACAATTGTATATATCATTTAAAGATATTGTAAGCGAAAATTTTTGTAAATTTATTTTAACAAAATCGGACAAATTTTTTATTGAGTTATGACAACATAAGTAGATAAATAACTCAAAAAACTAACATTTTGTGAAAATGAGCGAATTCACTTAATTGCGAATAAATTCGAAAAAAAATCGATCGATTTTTTTGATCGATATCTAATTTTATTGCTATTGCATGTGGCTTTGTCAAAGAGTAATAAAACTGAACAATTATTGTCCTTTTTAATTTTCATGATTTTTTTGTAACAAAAAAATTTGCTGTTTAATTGTAAATAATATACTGTTTGCTTATTTTTTTATTATAACTCAGAAACTACTGAGCCGATTGAAATACAATATATACACGGATTAAAGGTTGTATAAATCTAAATTTTTCTAAGTTTATTTTTATAATAAATGCTAACATTTTTTGAGTTATCATTAGTTATGTGGAGAAATGTCTAAAAAAATTATAATTTTACTTAAACGTTAAAAAAAATTTTAAATTTGGATCATATTTGTACTACAGTACATCAAAATTGTGAAATGGTTTTTTAACTCATTAAAATTTTTTTGATTTTTTTGCCTTGTGTAATCATTAGTAATACCGCAATGATTACTAATTATAACTTTTATTAATTGATATTATTAACCAGGATGATTTATAATATAATTTAATTAAAACCTCAATTATTTTTAACTAAATTCTATTTACAACTTTTAATTAGAAACGTCATGTGAAACGTTCAGTGCAGTCGTTCATTTAATGTCAACCCATTTCAAAATTAGCCATCTTCATCATAATTGTCTTTAAAATCAATTCATACTCTCACTCTCACTCCCACACACCTAAATCACCTTTAGTTTTTTTTGTTCCTTTATTATTTTTACTGTTCTTTTTTTTCATATCGTCAGATTTTTTCTATGAATATAACACACAGTTTCCTTCCTTCCTGCGGCAATTATAAATAGTAGAAAAAAAAATAATATATTATGATTGTTTTCTAACATTTAATTCAGCGCATCTAATTAAATTGCAGTCAATAGGAAAGATGAAATTTTAAGTACATATACACATATACATATGTTGTTACATATGTTTTTCAATGTATAAGTGTGTGATGTGTGCATGTATTTGTGTAGTAAAGTTAAAATTGTTTATTTGTTGTTAATAAAAGTGATGCCCACATGTCAGAGTTTGTCATTGTATAATGGGGTGGTATTGTTTTAAACAAAAATTTTAAATTAATAGTAATGCTATATTCGGCATTGTATAATATTTTATATCCTTTAATATATAAATGAAAATTTTAAAATGTATGCCTTAAAGTATGCATTAATATTTTCATATTTTGTATTTTTTAAAAAGTATCGTTTGGTTAAACAACAACCAAAATAGCTTTTGTTCACTGCAAAATGAAGCAGGTGTAAGGCGAACTCATTATTTTTTTGTAAACATTGAGTTTGACATATAAACATATAATAAAAAGTTGTTCTTGTATAGAGTTTAGCAGTTCAAAGTATATAAAAAAAATTAGCTGATTAAGTAACTTCACCTGTTTGTATTCGCCTTTATTTTTTCGATACAAACAAAGGAATTATAGCTTGTATATAAAGGGGCTTAAAAAGGAGAAGCTTTTGGCAGATATGTTCGCTATTTATAAACTGAATTTTCTGAATTCAATAACAAAATTATCGAAATGATTAGCAATCTTTAAACGTATATATTTATGAATTTGGGGACTTTCCTAAACCCCAAGCTTGTATGAAGAAAAAAAGTGTTATTTTAAAAACTGAAATTTGAGTTTTGAAACGACCGTTAAAAATATCAACTTTTTCAGGGTTACGTTATTCTATAAGGTTACGTTATTCTATAAGGACAAAAACTCATATTCAAGTAACTACAGATATATTTTAAGCCCGTGTTCACACACAGCAATTTTTCTTGCCGCAATTCTGAGTTTATAGGAGAGAGAGGTGAAGAAAATACTAAGCTTTTACATTCTTTTTACCTCTCTATCCTATAAACTCAGAATTGCAGCAAGTAAAATTGCTGTGTGTGAACACCGACTAAGTAATACAATAGTTTTATTCGAATATTTTCAAAAATATATTTACGTTTTTGTCACATTTCGTATTCAAGAGCTCTGAGACACGATTCGAAACTTCGTTTTTTTGGAGCACTCTAACCTACATATTGGTGAATCTTTTATATCCTTCAGCATGCCATATTCAAAAATTAACGATTTTGTATTTGAAAATTTGACTTTTTTGTTTGTGAGTATTGTATTGTGTATTGTAATAAATATTTAGTTTTTTTGGCCAATAACTTCAATAAACGAATTTGGTTTATTTAAAACCAAATTTATAACCGGCATATATAACACAAGGCAACAAAATCAAAAAAATTTTAAGATTTAAAAAGCCACTATACAATTTTGATATATTGTGGTACCAGTAGTACAGGCGCGGATACACGGGGAGGGAAAAAGGAAAATTTCCCTCCCCAAAATGAAAATTTTTAATAAAAAATTTGGACTAGATCATACAGTTTAAGAAAATAGTTAAGAAAATCATTAGATTTTCCTCCCCCAAAAGCTTGAGTTGGATCCGAGCCTGCAGTAGTACAAATACGGTCCAAATTTTAAATTCTATAGAACGGTTAAAAAAAATAGTTAAAATTATAATTTTTTTAGACGTTTTTCCATATAATTCATGATAACTCAAAAATTGTTAGTCCGATATTATTGAAATAAATATAGAAAAATTTATATTTATATAACCTTTAAACCCTTCATATATTGTATTTCCATCGCCTCAGTAGTTACGGAGTTATAATAAAAATTAACCAAAAAAATTTTTTTCGTGAAAATAGCAAGATTTTTTGTTTTAAAAAATTCGTTAAAAATCGAAAACAACAAAAACTGTACAGATTTATTGTTTTATCGCAAAGCGACATGTAATAGCAACATAAAGAAATATCGATCATAAAAATCTATTGACTTTTTTCGAACTTATTCGCAATTAAGTAAATTCGCTCATTTTCACAAAATTTTAGTTTTTTTTAGAAATTGAATCACTCATGATATAAAAAACAAGGTAGTTCCACTTCTCTCTCTCTCTCAAAAAATATTTTGAAGTTTATCGGTATTTTCTTTTATTTTTGTAAACAATTATGAAAAACGTTGCCACATAAAGAAAAGTTCATTATGTGAATTATTGAATAAAAATCTGTTATTTGAATTAATAACAAAAATTGTATATTTAAATGAAACAAGAAAATTTTAAATTTTTATAAAATTTTATTTAAACAGGAGATATAAACATAAGATAAACGTTATTTTTTTCGCCATGTCCATTTAAGAGCGATGCCTAGGGAGTATCCTCCAATAATCTTAAACTTTATATATTTTTATACAAAATATTGATTTATTCTGAAGACGTACATACATACCTATCTAAATTTTCTTCACTATTAATTTCTATATTGGATTTAAACAATTCATTTTGGAAGCTGGAAAATTGCAAACTAATGTTAAGAAATAGTTATAAGTTAAACGCTCGATTTGTTATCTTTTATTGGATGGAAAAGCATTTTTATTTTATTTGCATACACTTTCCTCAACAATTTCATCCCTCCCAATATATTGTGAACATAAAAATTGCAACAATCAAACCACTTTTATCGCATATATGGCAGATCGTCAAATTTTAAAAATTCTTGCAATAATGCCTTGTATTTTCACAATTGGGAAAAATGTTGTTGCATAAAATGTTTAAGCTTAAGCAATTGAAATCAATTATTTATTTGTATTTTTATTATTTCAATTTTAAAATATTTAATTTTTGTATTTTTTTATTGACATAAAAATAAACAAAAGTGGGATTATTGATAAAAACGATATGGTAGCATGATATGTCATAATTCCCGTAAACCTCAGAACGTTAATTATGGCTACCAAAAGAGAAAGTGAAACTATCTTCTTTTTTA
>MINK01173210.1:0-15846 GCA_001735545.1 Phormia regina
ATCTTAGTATCGACGTAATATTCTGTATTAGTATTTTTTATTTTTCACTTAATACAAGTCTAGGTCCATAATTGGCTCCTTCCCGAATTTTGGTACAATGGTGTAGGGTCGGACTTGACCGACTATAACTTCTCTCGTTTTTTTACATTATATTACAAATATGAACTTTTCTCTTAATATTCATTAAAATGTTAAGTAATGTCTAGACAACTTTATATTATTTTTTTCTTTTAAATATTTAATTTTTATGAAATATAAATTTATTTGTTTAAATTATTCTCTTGTAGTTCATTTGTAATCAAATTGTACATATAATTAAATTTATTTAAAATTTAAATTTATATATAAGAACCTATATTTAAATAATTTACACATAAAGTCTTCAAAACAGATGTTACAACAACAGCAAAGAGCCTAGAATATTGTTATATATTTAGAAATGTAGAATATAAATGTTGCTCCAAGGAGTAATTAAATAATTTATATAAAATTAATTGATTTTGTCGAACATGAAAAGTGTTAAAGCCTTAAATCACAATTTAATTTGTTTAAAATTGACATAAAACTTGAAAACTTTTAACTAGTTTATGAAAATTAAAAGTAAATATTTATTATGGTTTAAATACTTAGTTAAAGGAACAATTAAGATATTTTTTATGAAAAGTATATTGAAAGAAATTAAGGGAACTTTTTAAATTTTTAAGGAAGTGTAAAGAAATTGTTGGGGGAAATTGAAGTAGATGGAATTTTATTTATTTCGTTTTCAATGTCTTTATTAGGAATTCGATATGAAATCGCATAAAAAAACTGGTCCGATGTTAAATTTAATTTCAAATTTTAAAATACGTTTTCATGTTCTTATGAGCAACGATTTATTTAATATATTTACTCTAAAATTTGGAATTTTTGTTTTCATCTATTGAGTTTATTTTGTTTTTCGAAAATTAGTCCTGATATACATATGTATATGAGGGAAACAATATTTAAAAATAATCTTTAATTATAATATACAGGAAAAATTATTTGATTATGTCGATTATTTGTTTTTCAAATCAACTTGTGCAGGAGACTAGTATGTATCACTATTACAACATTATTATTACTGTCATTGGCCAAATATGCCAAAGATGCAGTAAATAAAAGAAAAACTTTTAAGCTGAAACATGATGACAGCAAAATCTACCCCTTTAATATCAAAAACATATTTCTTAAGCTTTTGAAAAGTTGTGTTAATAAAAATATAAAGACAGATAAAATAATCGTATTTCCTAACAAAAGATTTCTGTTTTTTGTAGAACATCATCATACGAATATCATAAGAATTCATTACAAATTCAATTTGTTTCAATGATATTTTTCCTTCGATTTTTTTCTTTTGGTAAAGAAATGAAACCAATTTGTTGATAAGAATTTTGTGGGATTATTATTACTTTGTAACGAGTAGAATTTTTTGCAGCTTTAGAAATATTATTGATATTCAATGGATTAGTTACGATGAGTTGTAGTATTAGTTTTTATTATTTTTTTGGGAAATATGAGATAATGAACAGATTTTAAAGACATATAATTTAAATTAAATATTTAAAACGATGTTAATTGGTTGGTAAAGTAAATTTAAAACTGAATGTAGTTTTAAATATATCATTTTATGTAGTTTTCATTTTAATATTTACCTGCGGCATTTATTCAGAAGTTTAATTTATTTAATAAACTCGTCAATGAAATATATTAATTTTTTCTGATTTTCTTTACAATGATTTACTTCTATATTTTCTGCCATATGATCTGATTTATTTTATTAACTTGTAAACTGAACCTGACAATAATTCCGTTGAATACATCATGATTTTGTACTCAATGATGAAATTGCAAATGTTTTATATTCGAGCAGATGATAATATTGCTTTGCATAATAATTAATTCATTTCTAGGTACATTAGCAATATTTTCTGACACCGTAATCTCCAAGGATCTTTGTTTTTGTCTTCATCCAAGGTGGCTTATTGTAAATGCATTTCAATGATTTTTTTTATTTATTTTTTGTTTGTTTCTTTTAATTTTTGATTTATTGAGTCACGGTTGCAAAAGCGAATATTTATACATATGAATTTATAAAAAAAGTAAAATAAATTGATAAAAGAGGGAACAATAATAATTGTAAAAAAGAGAATTTTTTGAATTTGAATGACCAATAGAAGATATTAAGTAGGAGGTTGATAAATTCGTTTGTCTGTTCTGATAAAATAAGACAATTTTCAATGAAATTGCTTATAACATTTTAAACAATTATATCTGCTTAAATAAATAATAATTTTAGTAGAGAAAATCTATAGAATGTAGTAGAATAATTGAGAGAATTTTTATCTGAAAGAATATATTAAATTAAATACACAATTTTTTAGCGTTTTTTAAAAAACTCAAGAAAAGTGATAAATACAAAATTGCTTTCTATACAAGCGCGGATGCATGGGGAGGGGAAAAAAGTAAATTTCCCTCCCAAAAATAAAAACGCTTAATGAAAATTCTGTACTAGTTAAGAAAATTCTGGAAATAGTTAAGAAAAACATTATATTTTCCTCCCCCAAAATCTTGAACTGGATCCGCGACTGCATAATAAATATAAGTATATACGTATATGTACGTAATTATATATAAAGGCTTTGATAAATTCAAAATTTATTCAAGGCTCAAAGTAGTGTATCTCTGACATAAAAATTTTTAATCGCTTGCCAAATTTTTGTTTCCTGTCCGATATCAAATATTTTTATATAGTTTTCGAGTTATTTGCATTTGAATTTTTAACCACCATAATTTTGTATATCTTGGTCTAGTTTTTTCATACACATGTAAATCGTAGTATTTTCGACTGATTTTATAAGTTTTTAACTAGTTCCGCCTTAGCTCCGCCCCTGAGGACTCTGCTGTTTCCCTTTAACATCCCTAGAATAAAGAGAACCGGTTCAAAACTAGTCACTTGACAAGTTCTCAGGGCTAGTGACCGGTTCCAGTTCCGTAACTATATATGAGAAAAAACTGTCACTTTTACATGGGGTTGTCATTAGAAGTGGCTTATTAGCCCCATGGGACAGGTCGCAGGATGGGTCATAGTATTGGTCCTAGAGGACAAGTACAGTGTCGATTAATATAACAAAAATTCTGTAATTCTTTACTTTTTAAATATTTTTCATTAATTTTATGTTTATTTTTATTTGATATCTTTTTTTTTTATTAATGTCTACGACGGCACCCAGAATCGAACCCGTCCTCATCTAACGTACGTTGTTTTATAGTCTTTAAAGTTAACCACTCAACCACTGGTTGTTATTTGCGACACAAATTTTCGGCAAGGATTGTACACTCCTCTGCTACGTTATACCAAATTTCATGCAAATCCAACCAGCCGAAATTACAGATTTATTTCAAGAAATTTCGATTCTGCCCAACTGTGCATTCTAATGACCATATAAAATAGTTTTATTGTTATGTTAGTCATTTTTATTAAAAAGAATAAAACATATTTTTAATAAGTAACTAGTACATTAATTTTGCTAAGACTATTAAACAACATATCAACATTATTATCCTTTTTTGTCCTTGCAATTTAGAAGTTATTGTATTATTGTATTTTCGTTGTTGAATTTTATATTTGAATGTTCTAAGTAGTTTTCGTGGTATATAAAAGTGAAACTACAATTAAAAGGTTGTCCAAGTTGAAAGAACAAAAGAGAAATTAGCTAAATTGATAAAATAATTATAATTATATTTTTAAATACTAGCGCATACATGCAATAAAATATTTCTGGTTATATCTTATATTTCTGGTTATATTCTATATGTAACAGTTATATGCGATAAAAATATTTACACAAAATTTGTATTCAAATCGTATCTTAAAAAATTTAGGTCAAATTTTAAATGGAATTACCCACTTCCTAAAGGAATCGGTCCTCTATTGGCCATAGATCTGATTTAAGATACCGGCTATATCATTTTTACTTCTTTTGTACTGGTGAAGTAATTACAATATTCTCTTTCTCAAATAGTTTTTGCTTAAAAAAATTACATTGTTTTTGCATTTTGTCTAAATGTATACTTTTGCCTTTTGGACATGTTCTCATCACTTCTAGTAAATATACTTTGTTAAAGTTTTCCTTATCATTTTATTTTAATTTCAGCAAAGTTTTCTTAAAAAAAAAAAAATAAATAAATAAAAAATAAAATAATTATGAAAAAGTAAAAAATGCAAAAGAATACTTGCTATAGAAAATAATTTTTTTGAGAGACTATTTAGAAGAGTGGAAAGTCTGCCAAAAACCGAACTCTAGATTTTATTAACAATAAAAAAAGTACATGAAACCAACGACAGTTTTCGTTTGTATTATTTTTTACTCTTGTACGACCTTCGCTGTTTTTTGTGTCAAATCATGGTATTATTTTACAAATTTTATATTTAAATTTTAAAATAAAAAGAACAAAACGAAACCAAATGACCTGCATATTAAAATTTATATAAAAAAACT
The DNA here is from genome assembly GCA_001735545.1 of Phormia regina. Taxonomy (NCBI): domain Eukaryota; kingdom Metazoa; phylum Arthropoda; class Insecta; order Diptera; family Calliphoridae; genus Phormia; species Phormia regina. Next base: position 4,521 of record MINK01173210.1, read on the forward strand.
ACTCAAAACTAATTAAGATTTTAAAGTGAAATCATTTGGCCACAAATTATTATATGCAATACCAATGACTACACAAAATTTAAAACATGCACGTACTAAAAACAGCAGCGTAAAAGAAAAACCAAAACAATACTTAAGTCATCATCATTGCACACTCTCTAGTCTTCTCATCTGTCTGTCTGTTTGTCCGTCCGTTCGTCTGTTCTATATGTTTCTCTGAAAACTCATAAATTTTTAATGTCAACATTTGACTTTTCAATTTTAAAAATTATTCTTAAAAAAATATATATTTGTTTTTATTCTGTCATCATCCTCATTGTCCCCTTTGTTGTCTCTCGCGTTTCCCATTTTTCTTAGTTGTTCAACAGCCAATGAAGGTAAACAAGACGGATGATGTCTGTAACTTATCATTGAAATGACAGGTGAATTTATCAAAATTATATGTAAAAGTATGAAAAGAAATTGTTTGTGCCTGGAATTTATTTTACAAGAAATAAAAATAAAATTTATCCTTAATAAGAATGTGTATGTATGTATATGAAATGAGAATAATGACTTACATATAAAACACACAAGAGCTGAAAGTAATGCATTCCTGTTTTATACCATTCATCAACATTTTTAATAAGAAACAATTGAGTTGGTATTTATTTATTTAAGTTAGATTTTTTTTTTAGCTTTGGTAATGTGAATTTAACATAAAAATTCATTATGATTTCATAAAATTGTTAATATAGAAATTGGAAATTATTAGCATCTTTGATTAAAAATAAAGGAAATATCTTGCATTTAAATATACAGTTTAAATATTATAAAGAAATATTTTTATTAATATTAATTATAATTTTGATTGTAGGTTGTCATAATCATAAATTTTTAATGTTAACACATAAAAAGAATTGATTTACGTAGGTTTGTATGTATGTATAAAACTAGAGCAGCTTATACATGAAAAAAATGCGTACTCGGTTTTTCATCAGGATATGAAAATTTGTTCTCAAAAAAAAAAAAAAACAAAAAAAGAACTTTAAAATTTTGAAAAATTTACAACATAAAAAAATGTTAATTAAAAATCCTTTATATAAAGTCTGTAATTATGGAATTACAGGATAAATTTTTAAAAAAATATTATTTTATTTATAACAAAATATTTAAATAAAAAATACAGTGCACTTGCGAAAACAATTCAGAAATGTGACAAATTTTCTGTCACGGACTACTTTTAAACGTAAATAAAACATAAAAGCTCGAAAACGGGAACAATTTTTTTGTTTATAAATTGGGAAATCCCCCAATAAAAAGAAATGTTTTTATTTATAATTCCAGAAGCATATAATACCTGTTTTTGGTCATTAAAATAGCAAAGTTTTATATTTATATTTACTGATCGAAAACGTGAATATCCTTGTTAAGAATAAAATCACTTGACGGCGAGTCTACTGTACTATATGGAGGATCATATAACTCTTCTTTAACATCTATATATAAAGGTTATATTGTCGCAAATTATATAAACCAACTAGAACTCTAATTTGCTCAGAAAGTTTAAATAAAAAATTAGCAAAGTGTCACTTTATTTTGTCGCAAAAAATTCACAACTAACTTAACACTTTTACCACAAACACGAAATGAAAATATTTTAGAAACTTTTTCTGTCCATTAATTTAATCAATATAAAACGACAAAAACCTGGACAAGAATATAGTCATTCATAATACATTTGGAAAAAAATTATTGTGAATTAAATATCAAAGCATTGCTGAGGTTGAATTGAAATTAACAGTGTATGTATCAATAGTCAATTAAATAACAACAAATCAAAACTTTAAGATCAAACTTTTTCAAATTATAGGATGTTAAATTTTAAGATTTTTTTTCGATTTCACTCCTTATATCCAATTTTTACTGTTTGAAACCTATTGATTTTTTTTGGTGCAGTCTAATGTGTATAATATGGTTTATAAAGATTTTGTTACTTTATTGATAAGCCATGTCTAATATTTAAATAAAATATCGTTAATAGATTGACATTTGCTCTTAATGTATGTCTGCTGTATATCCGGACTAATATGAATATGATTAATAATAAATAATTTGGCATAAAATACGTTGTTTCTTTGAGTTTGTACATAAGGAGAGCAAGGTGACCAGATATATGTTTTTTAAATAAAAATAATTCTTCGACTAGTGTTTTTTGTTAATGGTCAACTTATGTTTTATAATAACAAAGAACAAAGGGGGACTTAATTCAATTTAAAACATTGGTTTTTTGTTGCAATTGTTGTTTAATATCTTTTGATAGAATTTATTTCTTAATCTCTAAGGAACTTGCGGAAGTAGGTTTTTGAACTTTTAATATTTTAATTTTAAATTTTCAAATTTTATTATATCTCCTTTCAGGCTAAAATCCTTATTTGACCTATTAATCATCGCATGATTTCTTTTGAATCTTTATTATCTATGATATTCTTCTAAAAGTCAAATTAAATATTTCTTATTTAAATAAACTGTGTATGTGACAGTTTTTTATTGAAATCAATCTATCTATATATGAGTATAAATGAATAAAATGACTAATTGATACATCACTCCAAAGCCCAAATATCTGAAGCTAGAGAGACAGAATTAGGAACCATGTTAGATCTACTAAAAAAGATAAAAAACGATATCTCTCTCATATTCATTAAAAAATAATGGGTAAGTGTCTAGTTATTCGTTGAAAATCGTCTCCTTTATAGAGAAAATGGTTGAAAACTGTATTAAATATATTAATAAAAATACCAAAAATAAATTTAAAATATTAGGGGTTTTCATCCAATCGTAAAGCAAATAACCAAAATAAAAGTACTAATAAAAGTAAAAAAAAAAATTGGAAACAATTTTTATTTTCCAAATAATTTTAAGAAACATAACTATTTGCAAGGGATGCAAATATTGTATTAAAGTTACAAAAGTTCGCAAAAAACAGTAAAGATTTTTTAATTGAGTTCTTATAAGAATCATGTAGCAATAACTGCAAGAAAACCGTGCTTCGATTAAAAATATAAATTTGAATCAAATGAAGAATTACAAAACTACGAGGTGATGGCAATGAAAACATTTAATTAAAACTACAAACTGTTCACATGAAACCTTTCTTTTATTTTTGTAAATTTATAATGCTTAAAAACATTTTACTTATCATAAAGAGCTTTGGATGATCACGTGTCTTCCCACTATATTGTAAAAATTTTAGTTTTTAAAAAATATTGACCAAACGAGCTGCTAAAAATGTAATTTTTCTTTTTGTTTTTTTAATTTATTCCATACAAAATGATTAATATTTTTATTCAAATGGTAATGAAGATTTTTTCGATCAATTTCAATCCAATAAAAATAACAATACAAAATATTGGACAAATAAATTTTTCAAAGTAAAAAATTTTCATATTTTTATAGAAAGCCTTTATGAACGTTTTCGTAAATTAGATCTTTCTGAATTGTTTGATTAATATATTTAATTTTGTAAAACAAAATTTATTGATTTAAAAAATAAATAAATATCGAGGTATATTATTTAGTAACGATATATCTTGTAAACTATTTAAATATCCGGATATAACGACAGGATGATTTTGTGGTCTGGGAAAAAGCCATACATTTCATGAAATTATAAAATTTAAAAATCTCCAAATATTTCTAAATTAAAACCGACTCTTTATGTTTATATTCATTTAAATAGGGAAGCGTTTGGGATAATAATCATAAGTTTTTAAACTCATGATTAAAATGCTTTAAAACTACACTAAACAGATCAAAAATATAAAATTAATCATACCAATTTATATATTAAAGAAGTTATTAAATTGTTTTATTAATCTTTAGAAAAATGAAAACATTTTTTAAATTTGTTGCACAACTTTCTAATTCAAAAATGCTTTCAATACGAGTGTCAAAAAAAATGCCAGATTGTGGGTCGCGAAGCAAGACCCTGCTATATATATTGCAATAAAATTTGGTTAGTCCCACTGTTCAATTCCTGCTATATATATTGCAATAAAATTTGGTTAGTCCCACTGTTCAATTCCTTTAGTGAATGAGTAATATTCTGTAAAACAGCAATTAAAAAACTTATATGTTTAAAAGGAGTATGTGTATTAAAGTTAGTCACGTTTATATGAAAGCACTATAAAAATTACTAAAAAAAAAAAAACAAAAACTTGAATCAATAAATGTATGTAAGTATTTATAAAAAAACATTTAACTCGTTGGTAAATAGCACGTGATAAATGTATTGAAAAATTAATAAAAACTTGAGTCCAAATAAATGTAGTTAAGACATTATTATTATATATAAATTTTTTTTTTGATATTAATTTGCTTTAAGAAATTCATTTTCTTGACTGTTTTTAATTATTTTTATGTCAATTCATATATTTTTTTTCCAATATTATATTATTAAATAAAACAACAAAAACTATAGAATTTTATCACAAAATTTATTTACACTTTATAATGTTAGCTTTAATAAAAGTAACACATGCCTTAAACACCCTCGCAAATAATTTATAATTCTAATTCATTATATATACATACACACATACATATATGCAGACATTTATTAATTTATTTTTAATATAAAAAAAAAACATGAAATAATAATAACATAGACGTACTCCTTCTTAAATTTCTGATCTCATAATCTGAAATAAATAAATATTATTAAAAAAACCATCAATAAATATTTCTAAAAAATCATTGACTCGTGATAATTGTCTAGTTATATAGAACGTTTGTTGAAAAATTTTAAATGTAAAAAATAATTTTTAAGGAACGAAAACCATAAAACTGGCGAAGAAATAATTTTCTATATAAGTTGTAATTTGAATAAAAAAAAATAAAAATCTAAACAATGAATAATTTTTAGTTAATATTTCATCTTTATCTCTATTTTAATTTAAACTCATGTCATGTAATCAATTTGATTTATTTCAGTCTTCATACAAATATTTTTGATTTATTCACTTTCACATTACACTCCTTTATGAAAACGATTAAAAATCTCATAGAAAAGAGAATAAAAAAAAATAGTGACAAGTGGTCGAAAATGACTAGAAATATTATAGAAATAAACTTCATACAAACACTAAAAGTTGGAAATTGTATTAAAACGAAAATAATAGAAAAAATCAGTTTCCCTGACAGTTTTACAAGTAGCTTGATTTTTTCTCTCGATAGACTTGGGATAAACAAGATAAAAGTGACGGTCATGTTGTTTATTGTTGCTCTTTGTTTTTATTTATTTATTTTCATACATCAAGAATATTGACAGGCTGGCCTGACTGACTGAATGCCCATTGACTGGCCAAAAAATTAATGCAATAATAGCTTCATAGACAAAGGTTTATTTGACCATAATGAAAGGAAGGGATTTTGAAGGATTTAATTTGTATGGCCTTTATGTTTTATTGTTTTTTATAAGATACCAAAGTATAGTTATATATTTATTGGGAACTTAGTCTTATGCTTGTTTGGATTTTGCAAAATTATTTCAAATTTCGATTTTTGGAGCATTTTTTATATCCTATATCATCATTGCACAGGTATAGGCGTAACTGAGGAGTGTACAATGTTAAGTTTGGAAGCATGTATGAAGGAACTGATCGCTTTGATCTCTCTGACATTGATATCAGAGCGATCAGTTCCTTCATACATGCTTCTGGATGGTTCATCTCGAACGTAGTCTCGGACATGTGAAACAATACCACATGATTCCTATAGGGTATCACAATGGGACCAATCTGGACCCAAGTGAGCTGTCTCGAAACCACTCGGACAGCTGCCCTAACCTAACCTAAGTTTGGAAGAAGAAGGATATGACTTGACCTACTCTATCTATATTCTCGTTTCATTATCTGTGTAAATTAAAAATGTTTAATTCAATAAAATTCAATATATTTATGGNNAAGGGATTTTGAAGGATTTAATTTGTATGGCCTTTATGTTTTATTGTTTTTTATAAGATTCCAAAGTATAGCTATATATTTATTGGGAACTTAGTCTTATGCTTGTTTGGATTTTACAAAATTATTTCAAATTTCGATTTTTGGAGCATTTTTTATATCATTGGGAGCATTTTTTATATAGGCGTAGCAGAGGAGTATACAATGTTAAGTTTGGAAGAAGAAGGATATGACTTGACCTACTTTATCTATATTCTCGTTTCATTATCTGTGTAAATTAAAAATGTTTAATTCAATAAAATTCAATATATTTATGGATTCTTTTTGTTGTACGTATGTGCCATGTTCCATCTCCGTCGGTTCACTACTTTAGATATAAGGTCAAGTCAGAAGAATTATTATGACCAAAATGGAAGTGACACACAACAATAGTTTTGTATAGTATTGTATAAAATAACAATATCATATAATAAAATTAAAATTTAATAATTTAAATGATTTTAAATATATTTACATAGAATAATGGGTTCCCGAAAATTCAAACTTCAAGAGACCATAAAGCGGAAAATTGAATAACTTTGGGTGTTTCACTATGCTACTCTTTAATTTGACTTTAGAATTATTGTGTAAATTTTTTCTCGTTGCACTGTGTAACAAGAGAAAAAAGGATGCTGACTAACTTTTTAAATAAAAATCTTAACAACTATTTTTTTTTTTAATTTTCAAAACAATTGATACAAGATAAAATGATCTTTACAAATGAAAAATATGAAAGGCCCCTTAAAAAATCTATTTTCTATTAATTTCTTTATTTCGTTTATGTGCTTTAAAGCATAAACGCCAATAGAAAAAAATATACGCAATAGAAACAGTAACATTTATTGAACTGAAAGATCAAGCAATGAACAGATGAATGAAATCATTTCAAACATTCGTTCATTCATTTACTATTGCCAGGAAAAAAAAAACAAAACAAAATCTAAATGACTTTTTAACATATATTCACACATACACATTCAAAACTCCACATTTTTGTTAAATAAATAAATAAAAAATATATATTATTTGTTTGTTTTATTTGTAACTACCAATTGTTCTTATTTTTTTTTGTTTTCAACGTTATTAGCATTTGGTGTGTAATTTGTGTGTCGTCTGCTTGTCAAACTGTTGACAGTTTTATTTCGTGCATTTAAAACAAAAAAATTGGAAAATGTTAAATCACTGCAAGAGCTCTATGGAAATTGTGAATAATAAACAAAAAAATGTTTGCCCACACACTGTTTTTCTTTCTTTCTTTCATTGGTTTCTGTTAGGATGTTGATGAAAGTCTAAACAGTTTTCTGCTTGATTTCTATTGAAATATGGAAGTGTTTAAATAGGACTATTTAAAATGAAAAAAATAAAATAAAATAATAAATTTAAATGTGTAAAAAATCAATGGATTTGAATAAAATACATACATGTGAATAATTTTATACAATGTAGTACTTTAAGATGATCTTTTGAAAAATTTTGTTGTTCTATATACACAGAAAAAAATGGTATATTAGTTCTTACAATTTACAAGTTGTTTTATTTTGCATTCAAATTTAATTAATATATTTTCGAAAGAAGTAAAATAAAATAAAAGAAGTCAAAAAATAATTCAAATAAGATTTTTTTCCATTTAAGTTTTTAATTCATTCAATGATCTAATTGATTGATTTTTATAAACTTTTAATTGGATTTTTCTTGGATTTAATTATTTACAGTTACTATTATGTTTGATTGAATAAATTATTTTGGTATTGGTGACTATTTAATGTATATTAAAATTTAAATAAATAAGAACTTTTACACAAAACTTTCAGTCTTCAATAAATACATTTTTTTCTTATCTCCTCTTTTGGTATTGGAAAAGACGGTGTAAAGATATTTTCATTATTAAGTATAAGTATCTGAATGACTTATTAAAACTTAAAATTTTTATGGGTTCGTTGGTTTTTATTTTAATGTCATTGATGGTCTATGATTTATTATATATCGTAAGAATGTTATCGTTTGTATAAAATCGTTGAACCATATTTTGCTTCATTTGCTTCAACGATTTGATTACAATTGTTTTTCATCTGCTTTTTTATGTGAATTTTACCAAAATATTGTATTTTGTGTAAATATTTGTTTGACCACTACATGCATGACCGTGTGTGTAAATGATATGCGTATGTTATTATTGTGGGATTGTGGTAACTCATACGCAACCATTTCATTATTCAGTACAACTTAAATTTATTTAACATACATACATACATACATACATACATACATACATACATACATACATACTTATACTATATAGTGTGTAATTGTCAGTCATTATACCCTTAATAGAGATATTTAAACCGCAATCTCTTTCAGTTGTGGTCAAAATTTTTACTGTGATAAGAAATCAAATATTAAAATAAATATTAAAATCGTAGTGTGTGTACTGGTTGTAACTTAAAAATTTCCTTATAAAGAAATAGAACGTATAATTGAAAAAAGAAAGTTATATAAATAGTTTTTAAGATTATTGATCATTAGCATTTATTGTTACGTTTAAGTAATGTTTTTGAGTTTTTGTACAAAAGGCTTTTAATTTTCATTGTTGAATATACTCCTTCAAAATTTTATTAAATCTAATTATATCTTTGAAATGAAAATGATTTAATGTAAAGCTTTGTTGAAAATACGATAATATTTCATCGTGATTGAAAAAAATGTAATTTGAACGACGAATAAGAACTGGGAAAAATCCTGTTATATTTTAAGCTGGGAACTTTTGTCATAGCGATCAACTAATCAGTTAACTTGTTATTGTACTCAGTGTAATCCCGTGTCAATAAAATTGTGGCTTGAAGACTTACAAGGTACAAAAAGTTCTGTTAGCAACTCAAGAAATAATTTAGTGGCAAAATAGAAATTATTCAGTAGCTTAGAAATATACATGAATAAGCGCCTTCGAAAATACCTTCTTCATTTCTTAGTCTACAAAGCGTTATTTGGTTATTTTTCACTCTGACTCTTTCTTTTCCACATTGTAATTTGACTTGAAAAATTGTTTCACCTATTTTGTAAAGACGAAATATAAAATAAAAAGGTAACATAATATATGATTTAGCATTCGCCACTTTTTTGCATAAAATATTATATCATCAAAAGAATTCACGATATCAGTAATCTGTCTTTAGTAATAAAAAGTCCTGACTATTTTTTTGTTAAGTTAAGTTTTATTATGAATTTGTGAAGTGGCCAAAAACGTCAAAACAACCCCATCCTATAGGGTAAATTCGTCAAGTGATGGGAAGCGGAATCCAATCTATATATGATAGTTCTTTACTTTATATTAACATAGCATAAGAAAAACCATGCAAAAATGTATATTCAATTAACAATGGCGATCCAAAATCTATACATGAAAAAATCACAAAATGATTTTTATTTTATTTCAATTAGCACTGGGGAGTAAATGATCAACAGTTAGTAAGAACATTATATCTGAAACCAACGTTTCGGTCCACCAGTAGTCTGATGAATGTACCCCTGAAGAAGTATTGCACAAAAGTGAAAATATTTTCACTCTTTAAAAGAATTTATTAATTTATATGTGAGTAGATAAGTGGATTTTATTATTATTATAATTATTATTATTATTATTAAAAATCGATTTATGATAGAGGAATAGGAAATAAATTATTAAAACAAAAATTTTTATTTAGTTTTGAAGATAATTGTCAAAAATGATTGTGCCCTTATGTCGATTGCACCCTCTTATACCCTAATGCTTAAAGTGTTGTAAATTTTTTAATTAACTTCTAAAAAAAACAAAAATTGGAATTTTTTCCACTTGACATTTTATAGTACGATTGATTAGTTTTATTACTTTTATCATTCTGTTTATTGGACAACTACTTTACAAAGAAAATGATTTCATTTGTAAATAATAATGCTGTTTAATAAGGCCTGTCACAGAACACCATTCCTATAGGAAGTGGAATTAATTATTTTGCTTAAAAAAAACATGAAATTAGACCGGGTTCACACACAGCAATTTTTCTTGCCGCAATTCTGAGTTTATAGAAGAGAGAGGAAAAGAAAATTCTAAACTTTTACATTCTCTTTACCTCTCTAGCTTTCAAAGTCAGAATTGCGGCAAGAAAAATTGTTGTGTGTGATCTCCGACTTAAGATATATTTTTTGATTTTTGGTGTGAAAACCACAAGTCAATTCCACTTAAAAAATTTTAAAGTGATTTCATTAAGCTCTCACTGGACTAAACTCAGAAAATATGACGAGTTTATAGATAATGACGCAGTCAATTGTGTGCCAAAAATATAACAAAGAGCCATAAAAACTGACAATATAAACTATCTTTAAAGTCAAATAAAAATATTGTTGATTTTTATATGTTATAAAACATTTACAATTTAAACATATGACTTCTTACAAAACCCGGCCAAGTTTAAAAAGAAAAATATAAATTTTCCATAAATCATTTCTGCAGACAAATCTTCAACAAGTGTTTGAGGTTTCATTACATGATTATTAACACAAGCGTAAACATTATTATAATAATTACAATCATCATTATAATCATCATCACTACGTTTGTTGCTAAACACATTATCCTGAGGGTAAAATAAAACATGATAAATTATTACAAAAGAAATATTTGAAAAATAATAAAAAATAAAATAAAATATATTTGCAAATATATGATTAGAATATTTAGTTTTATTAGTTTATAAAACGTTTCTATATTGAGGTAAAATTGTGTGTAAAAATATAATTTGTCATGAAATAAGTAAATCCCCTAGAAGCTATAATTTCTTTTACTAAACATGTAAAGCAAAAGGTTTTTTTATAATTATATTTAAAAAGAAATAGCCAGAGTTTAAAAAGTTTTAATTGTAATAGCTTTGGGAATTATTAATGACAACTATTATAAATATAAATTTAATAATTGTTAAAAAGAAACACAAATTAATCGTTGCCAAATTTATTGATTCATTTTTTACATTCTACACACAATTTAGCTTATCAACATCTTTTACTAATTTTTATTTCTTAACCCATTCAAAGTCATTGTACCTGATCGAGTACAGCGGTATAATCAATCATTTTTATGGAGTCCAAAGAGCTTCAGTGTTTTTTTATCTTATTAACATAAATAATTGATAAATACTGTCTTATAATGACAACAAATTTGGCAGATATTTCGATTATATATGCCAGAATTTAGGCAATAAATTTTCACCATAGATCAAAAAATTAAAACGCATCATTTAGTAATCTTTTTATTTTTTTTTTTTGACAATATAGTTTTTTATATATAAAGTATATTATATATAGATATTTACTAACTT
>MINK01173210.1:16666-31685 GCA_001735545.1 Phormia regina
AATTGCCTCCTTCCCGAATTTTGGTACACATAGGCAATGGTGTAGGGTATCATATGGTTTTGACCGACTATACCTTCTTCTCTCGTTTTTAATATATAAAGAGAAGGAGTTTTAATTTTTGTCAAAATAAGAAATTTTTAATACGTATAAATTTATCTTAAAATGTGCCGAATGGATATTTTTAGTGTTCTAGATCTTTCTTTGAAATAAGATTTTAATGCGTTTAATGCCTCTTGTAATCAAAGAGAGCATTCTATTGAAATTGGTGATGATATGTCTATTATTTCATCTATCCTCCCGAATAAGGGGTTTAATATAGCAATATTTTAATATTTAAATTTGGCTCAAATAAGTTTCTTATAAGTCTAATTATGTGCAGTAAATTTCTGAAAGATCGGCCCATAAATCTCATATTAAGCAGTCGTTTAAGTGTTAAAAAATGGGCGTAAAATCTCCATTGTACTGTGTGGTCCTACATATATTTATTGATTTCTTACTAATTGAAAAAAATCCTATTGATGATTTTCTATATGCAGACATTTTACTTTTAAATCCTTTCTTTTTTATTTGGTATAATCTGCTTAAATTATAATGTACATTTCAAACAAGTAAATAAATCCTTGCATTGAAAATTGATTTTTATGTTCATAATGAGTAAGTTCACATACATACATATGAGAAAAATCCAAAAAAGGTTGAAAATTTTAATAAAAAAGATTTTCATAATTTTTGAATTTAAAACTTAAAAAAAAATCTTAAAAATAGGGCTTTGGCTTTATGAAAATCAAAACAGCGTAATTTTATAGAAATTTTAAAATACTAACAGCAAATGTCAAAATTTTAAATTTTATTTTTTTGCACAATTATTGAAATAACAAACAATATTGGTTTAAAATTTTGCAAAATTATATGTAACAAATGATCGTTTGATGAAAAGAATAAAAAATAAGTGAATATTGGGATTACTTTGAAAAATAAAGTCATTTAAACATTATTACTAATAATAATAATAATATTTCTAAGAAAAAGATTATAATTTCTTTTAAGTGAAATTTAACCAAATTTTTAACTTATTTCTTATTTGGGGATTAATTTTTGGAATTAATTTAAAAATTTAAATTATAATGCGAAATATGTGGGGTTAATATTTAAGGTTAAGAATATGCCTTTTGTTTCATACAATTTGAAGTCCATAAAATATATTAATGCTGTTTTAGTAATAAGCAAGTTTTCATATTTTTTTTTTAGAAATATTTACCCCAATTATATGAAAGTTTGTGGTGATGCTATCCCATGTCTGGCCTCCAGACATGAACAAACTATTGTAAATTGATTAAATGCCGAATTTTTTTCTTATAAAAATTGATTTCTTTGTTATTTTTTCTACAAAGATCTACAAAGAGTCATTAATAATTTGTCTAATTTTAAAACACTTAAAGTAAATTTCAAACAATTTCGAAATTTTTTGATTTTCCTCATATATACTTAGGAAATCTTTAATAGCATTTAATAGCTTAATGATTTCATTACATTTCAACTTAAATCACATGAAACTCTTAATTAATTTCATTAAGATGTCATTATATGTGTCTTTGACGCGACATTTTCAGCCTTGAAGAAAATTTCAACATTTCTACATTATGCTTCATTAAAAGTGAACATCGTACAAATAATAAGCAGCTCTTATATGTACTTAATTGATATGGCCATACTTTACCTGTGTGCCACATTATGCTGCATATATAAATAGTCAGAATTTAATACTATCGATTTTACTCACGTATAAGTATATAAGTGAAAGTGTATGTATGTGTGTTTTAATGATAACCAATTATTGATGCTTAATTATTTAAAACCTGTTTAATTGCCTTTCCATCATCTTAAAGTCTGACACATGATATGCTGATACCAACCTGATCATCATTACTATAAACATAAGCATAATAAAGACAACAAATGTTTCGATTAATATAATTTTCTGAAAAGCGTACTCTTAAATGTCATTTATTAACTTTAAGAGATTTTGGAAGAAGATATTATTTTAAATTATTTATATTAATTTCTTACATATGTAACCATAAAAATACCTTTGATTTTAGATATACATTTAAATTTGATTTATTTCATGTTTCATAATAAATATTTTTAAGCTTTAATTTTTAATTATGTTTTTATGTTTTTATATCTGTCTTAATATTTATATTCTCTATTTTGTTTTTTCAGGAAAATCATTAACAACTTCAACAAAATTCAAAGGTAAGTCCAAATATGAATATAGAAAAAAAATGTATGCAAGTAAATGTTCAATAAATATAAATTTTTGCAAAATCCAAAAATTAAAAATCCTCTGGATTGCAACAATCAACTTGTCCACAAAATTCTATTATTAAAGATAATTAAAACTATCATTTGAAATGCACACAGAGCTACAAAATATAAAACATTGCATGCGTGGGGTCAGTATAATAAAGAGTTTAAAATAATAAAAATAAATTTCTAGTTAAGAGTGATAGAGTGTATGTGATGGCACACTTATAATTCCTATAAAAACAGTAAAAAATCCAAATAATGGTCACATGTAGGTTTAAAAAAACTTACATACATATAAGATTATTCACATTCTGTTAAATATATTAAAAAAAGATAAATCTTTAGAAGAAATATATATATATTTTTTTTAAATTTTTTCTTGCTATTATTTTCCGCCAATTTTTAATGATTTCACTGTATATTTACATTAGTATTATAAATGTGAATGAAATTACTGTACAATGTACATGGTTATGGAAATGCATATATCGTACAACCAAATATTTTGGTAGCTTTTTACTAACAAAGCCCATGTATTTTATCACGCATATTTGAATATTTTGTATTAAATTTTTCAAGGCATTTGCTGTTATGACAGAAAATTTAACTTAAAAAGGTTATATTTCAAACAATTTTTTTTTAATTAATCATTATGTATCGTCTGCAAACCCCACGTTAGATGTTCATACATATATATGTATATAAGAAAACGTACCAGCTGTTAAATAAAAGCCTCACAACGGTTTGCCAAATTTATTTAGTTGTAATTTCGATTTTATGGAATTTAGCAGTAAAAATTTGTTGGAGAAATTATACAGGAAAACACTGTATAAACGTGTAATCGGATACACGTTATTCATTAGTACTAAGCCCCTAATTCGATTTTTTATTGACTATAGTTATCGAAGCTTATCTCTAAAATACGTACATATATTACATATAAATCCGTTAAAAAGTTATATTAATTTGGAGTTAAAAAAAATCTGCATTTTCGGCTTATTTTCCAAAAAGGTGGTAATTGTCTTTCACTTCAAAAATATTCTTTTGTTTCGGACTACATAAACGATTAGTATATATTTATTTTCTTAAATTCAAAAATATCAAAGCCGAGAAAGGAATATATATTCGGTCAATCCCGACTATATGACAGCTTATACCATTATGTGCATAAATATCCCGTGTGAGGTCTTGTTATTTTAAGAACTGAAGAAACTCTTTCGATTTTCTTTATATTTCTTTAAAATCTGTCAATTTAATTAAAAAATAATTTTAAACCAATTAGAAAGTTAATTATATTAATAAATAATGTAATTAAATTTCAATACAAGATTATTTAATAATTTTATTAAAAAAGTAATTTGAAATATTTTTTTTTACATTTTAAGCCCTCGTTATTCAACCGTAAATGAACGTAAGTTGTTTAGATTAACGTACATGTTGCAAGTACTTTCTGATTATTTTATACATTTATGGTAGAGTAATGTAACTTTTTTAGTTGTTGATACTTATAAATCCTATTTACGATCTGTGTGAATAGAATTTCTTTTTACTAACTGTAAACAAAATAATGCCTTAGAAGCTATTCAGGTTTCGTTGAAACTTATTCAATTGGATAAAACATCAAGAACGTTAATAAAGTACTTATGCCACTCTTGTTATGTCTTATTATAGTCCACAAATTCTGGTGTAATTTCCTTAAACAGTGACAACCAGGACTATTTCCGATTCAATTTTTGAAAATATTAAAGGAATATTATTATTATTTATTCAGCATCATTATACAATCACTTTAACAAATAATTAGCCAACCTTTATATAAATCAAATAAAAATAACTATGAAATGGATAAATTATTAAAATTCAAATCTATTTTTAAATATATTTCATACAATAAATAACAATTTTATCATTTTAATAAACTAAATCAAAAGTTATCTCACAAGATATATATGTATGTGTGTTATCCTCATTATGTGCATATTGTTGGTCTCCTGGCACCGCCATTTCCATATACAATAATAACTTCCATGGAAAAATAAAACAAACAAAAAAAAAAAAAACTTAAAAACAATACATTTTATATTATTAAAGTATTTAAAATGACTTATTTTCTGAAGCGTGTAATAGATTTTAAACTTGATTTTAATATTAATAAGATAAAAATAGACAAACGTCTACAGACAATAGACATAGAAATACTTAAAACAATTTAAGTAATGCAGGCGTTTAAAAATTGTCTCTGGAGGCAAAATAAAATGATTTTTAACAAATTAGCTAAATTTGTTAAGGAAAATGAAAAAACTTAAAGTAAAATCAAATCAAATCGAATCGAGTAAAAAAATTATAATCAAAGTATTTATTAAGATAACAATTTTAAAGTTTTATAAATTAAGAAAAAAAAACTTTGAAACTTAAATATTTTGAATATTTTATTAAATAAAAATAAACTATTACAAAGTTTTATAGTCCTTTCAAAATAAAATAAAACAAAACTAAATTGTTTTCTTGACAATTTAATTATTTTCTAAGAGGATAATTTAATATTTTCCTTAAAAATATTTGTATTTTATTTATGTAAATTCATTATATTCTAAAAAATATTCAAGCTGTTGCTGCTGTCATTGTTACATGTTTATTATTCCAACTAATCCATCATGTTGTTTTCTGTTTTCAGTTTTTTATTAATAAAATTGTAGTATTTATAGTCCAAAATGACCTTTTCTAGTTGAAATAACAATTTATTAGAAAATAACTTACACCATACTCGTTCTCGTTTACATTTGTTTTAAATTTAGTTAAAGACTTTAACAATTTGCCAAGTATATCCTCTCCGTTCCTTGAATTATAAATTTTTAAACATTCAACATTTAAATTTACATATTTGTTTATTTGTTTCTTTGCTTGTTGTTCGTGTAATTTTTAGTAGAGTTTGGTCAGTTTTGTTTTTATTGTTTTTTCTTCTTTGTTTTCACTAAATAAATATTTATTTATATTTTAAAGTTTTTCGGTTTTAGTCTTTTGCTAGAAATTAAGACATTCTTTGAAATTAAAATAAATTTTGATTTGTTTTATTTGTTTTTAGTTTATTTCTTTACAAACCGCAAATATAATTAAGAATAAAATAAGACAATGAAAAATAAAAAGGAAAATATCTACTATGACGATTTATATTAATGTAGATGTTTTAAAGTGGAAGATGGATCAATGGGAAACAGTGTGATCCTAAAATTTTGCAAATAAATCCAAAAAAATTTTGCAAATAAATCTGTTTGTTCTAAACCAGGGGTTCTCACAAGATCTTGCTTCGCGACCCCTTTTTGATATTTCAATGGAGTCGCGACCCACTACAACTTTAAAAGTCAGTTAAAATTTTATGTAAAGATAAAATAACTAAAAAATATATTTAATAATATATACACATCTAATCTCTGCCTCCACAAATAATCAATTCTTTCTTTTAATGGAACAAAAATAATTCCACCTAAAAATTTATGGTTAAAAAACATAATTTCATTATATTTAAATTTTGGTTCAAAATTAAATTGAACACGTGGGTTATATTTTCTTTTTGTAACCCACAAACTTCTATGTGAAAAAAGTGTTTTAAAAATGTTTACGCTTTCTTATCTCTAAATTGAATTTATATTTATTTATAACGAATTAAAATGTGTAATAGATTTGTAGGAGATTACTTAAGCTGTCAGAATAAATGTATTGTATGCAATAATTATGTATATACAATGATAGGTATATAATATTTTTATATATTTTATTAATATAAATTTTGATTAAAAATTGTTTAATTTTAAAACTAATAACATAATTTTATTCCCTTGAGATCGGAAGCGATTTGGAACTATAGGTCACGGTCAAATTTATGTACAAACTGGGTGACAATTTAAAAAAAAAAGTAGCAAAATTTTCAGAATTTTAGATTCTTAAAATAAATATGATCAATTGCAGAAATAGCTTTTACTATTAAGTTTTTTGCAATTTAGATTTTAGTTACAATTTATTGAAATTTGTCCTTATCCGATATGGTCAACTTTGACAATCTATGTTATTATAAGATAACTTGCATCCTTTTTTTTTGACTTTCTCATACATTCCAATTCAAGTCTTATATTTGTTTGGAAAAAAAACCAAATAAATTACCAAAATATTTGCGATTGGATGATCATGGAGTTAAAATTCTCTAAATCGCATATTTTGAATTATCGCTAATAAAATTGATGTTTCATATGAAACGTTTTATTTTAATGAAATTCATGCATAAATATCGACTTTATTCATAAATTACATATATTGTTGAATTTTATGTTAAAGCAAATTTTATTTTTTCTTAGATTTCCATGTTTTTTTTTTTCTTTTGCATTCATATTGTTCTTCATTTAACTGTGTTTTTGTATTTAACTTGGCCTTTAACATCGATTTTCTTTGCAAGTAGGTTAGATGCTTAATGAATATTTGACTGTATATAATTAGAGTTTCCATACTATATATGCAGATATAAATTACTTTCTTTTTTCTAATGCCTTGTATGCATTAGTATTTCAACCAGAAAACAAGTTCACTTCATTTTTATTTAGGTTCATTGTGTAAGAGTTATGTTACATTTAATTTACATGTTCACATGTGTAAAAATGTGGTAGTAATGAGTTGGATAGAGTTAAACAAGGGAGTTAAAGTTGGCAGCAATTAATACTAAAATTTTATTAATAAGAATTTTTTGTTTAATTCAAGGTCATGATAATTATTTAATTATTTCATAAATGAATGCATTCTCTTTTTAAATAAAGTTATAATAATTTAAAAAATCTACATTAAAGGAACAGTTTTCAACTTAACATCAACATTTAAAATAATAACAAGAAAGCTGTTTAGTTATTTTTTTTTTTTTTTATTTTATTTTACATATTATTCCCTTGTTTCGTAAAGTAAATTTTCAGCTATAAAAATAAAATTTTATTTTAAGTGTTAAACTTTAAAATGTCTTTCCTTTCTTTTAAGATAATAAATATTTTGCTCTATCTTTATAAACTTTATATATTCACAACAAGCATCAAAAACACTTGTATGGTTGTTCAGTTTTCTTACATACTCGTAGTATATTGATTTTATTTTCAACTAAGAAACTTTAACTTCAAATAGTTTGTCAGTATGTTAACAAAAAAAAGTACAAGACGTAAAACTTTAAACTAAAATCCTTTGAATAGACAAACATCTTTCCCTTAATGTATTTTTTTTTTAGTAAGTTTTATGTGGGTTTCCCGTTTGATATTGATATTGCTTAAAGCATAATTTGCTGTTTTAAGTCAAAACTTTAAACCAAAATCTCTAAAGTTTTAACTTGTTCTTCTTTTTTTGTTTCTCTTTCTTTTCTTGTTGCATGTATTATATTTATTGTATGTATGTATGTATAAATAGTTTTAAACCACATACAACATGTGTAATCTAAATGAGATAAATGAAAAACCCTAAACTTGTTTTCTTAAATTTTATGCTGTTTTTTGAAAAAAATATGACTTTAAAAATACGATTGATATTTGAATATAATATTGTAGAGAATAAACCAATAATAAAATGTTTAGAATCCTCAAGTTCAAAATAAAACTTATTAACGGTGGAGTTAAATGAAAATTTTTGGTAATAAATCTTTATCTCACAAAATACTGATCACATCGAATTGTACAGAAAAGTAATGAGATTTCAGAAAAATGAACTTGTAGTCATCCTATAATAACACGAGATAACCTCGATTATGCAAAATTATCCAAAAAATCATGACTTCTTCAAATCTATTGCTATACTAAAGATTTATTTCTAATAATAAAATGCTCTCTTTAGTTAAAGTTAAAATATATAAAAATATTTTAAATGTTTCATTGATATCTCGACTTTATTTTATTTTTTGGGGAAAGATTTTTTTTTAATTGACAAAAATGTATTTGTAAAGCTTTTTGAGGAAATAAAAGTTTTTATACATAACTTATTTTATTTTATACATGACATAAGAAATAATAGTGAAAATGTTGTGAAAAAAATAGTAAAACTATTATACTAAAATGCTTTTTAGTAGAATTCAAAAAGGCGATATTGCTTTTTTCACAAAATCTGCAACACTGTATTCGTTTTTGACCAGACGGAAAGTAATTTATTGCCAAATAGATCTAAATCTATTTTTTTTTTTATGATGAAATAACAACAATAAATTAAAAGAGCTGGGTTAATATTGTTTTTATTAATCGTTATACATAATTGAAACTTTTTCTAACTAATTTTTAATAATACTGGATGTAGGGAGCAAACCTAAATTAGTTTAAAATAAAAAAATTATGGACCCTTTTTTGAATTATTATAAAAAGTATATTTTTTATTAAAACACTTTGAGAAAAAAATGTATGAAATCTGATTTTGAACATTTCATAAACTTTTCCATACTCGAGATAGTAAATTTTAATACTTTGATTATAAATTGATATTTCTGAAAGCCTAAGTCCTACTTTACAACATCTTCATAAATTTCAATTCATTCTGACCAGTAGTTTAGGAGTTACAGATTTATTACCAAAAATTTAATGTTTGACTCCACTGTATAATATAATTTCGATAAAATTATTAAACCAAGCCATTTACAGTTTAGAATATCATTATATGTTTAAAAATAACAATTTTATTCACTTTTTAGTCCTTATGTTTTCATATTGCAGTTTTATATTAAAAATATGTATTTACCAAAAAGTTGAGTATTAAAAAAAAATCCCTTTAACTAAGTGGAATAGGTATAATACATTAATATCAAATCATTTACTGAGACTGATAACTTACTTACATACTTGATTTCTTATTTAACTATTTGTTTATAACAAATTTTCTTTAACAATTTTTGTCTAAGAAGTCTTGTCTATCACTCTAATATGTCATCATCTTAACTGAGTATTTTGTCATTCATTCACTTTACAAATTTTCACAAAGGATTTTATGAATGTTCTTCAAAGTTGATTGGAAAAGTATATACAAAACGTGCTTAAAGCATATTTTTTCTTTATTTAAGTTACATTAAGTTTTATTGGTCGACAATTTATAATGAGACCGACAATCAATAAAAATAAAAATAAATAAAAATATAGAAAAAATCAAAAAGTCCAACAACACATATTTATCCTTGAAATTATAATAATGTCTTATATTTTTTGTTAGATTCTCTCTCTCTCTCTTTCTATCTTTCTTTTTGCGAAACAAATTTGTTGTCTATATACTTTTAGTTAAAGTTTAAGTTGAATTTGGAAAATGCTCGATAAACAAAATTTACATGTAGCATTAATTTGAGGGTCATTCTTTGTCATTTATAGTAGATTTGATTGGATGTCTATTTTTGTTATATTAATAAACTAAACTTTGGATAATTGAATGTTTTAGGGATAATTTATGAGATTTATTTTTAGATGAATATAGCAAGTGTGTGTTTTATATGTAATTTTATGTTTAATATTTTTTAAATAATAAATATTTATCACAAAGATAATAAAATGAGTGAAAATAGTATTTTACAGAAAACCGAAAAAATAATAGTAATTGTTTTAAATCTCTAAGAGCTTAAGCAATGTTTAATTGAGATTTATTAATCGCCCTATATTTAATTCGATTTTTAAAAATCCATTTACATGTTATAAAGTTGTTATTTTTTATTGTATTTATTTATTTATTTATTTATTTGTTTTTAAAATTGAATTTTAAATAGTAGTTTCCGAACATTTCGTTTATGAAAGGTTTTTCATATCAGTTCTGAAGTGTTTTTAATAACTTTCAAATAAATTTAGTAATAACTAGGGATGCCAAACGGAACTGTATTTTGCAAATCCCGCGATTTTTCATAATTTATTTTTCAAATGAAATTGATTCCAATTCGTATTGCTTAGAAGGAGAAGGATTATCGCTGCAATGGTTATATTCATATTGCGGAAGTTTCCCCCCCCGCCGATATATTGTACGTCAGCGATACATCTCAAAAGTAAGAAATCAATACGCCCGGATAAAATTATCTATGTGCAAAAAGATAATGTCAGATAATCTTCCGGATGATGTAATAATAATAAAAATATTATTGCAAAAGAAATTTTGTAATAATATGGTAAAAAATGCATCTATATCGTCACATCATAAAGAATGTAAAATTTGCACGCTCACGTTAGATACATATTTTTAGATAAGAGACGTATAATTTGGAATATTTTTTAAATTTCTAAATGAAATCGACAAATTAAAAATGTGACTGAAAAATAAAAGTATGTATTGCGTTAATTTCTTCTAGATGATTTCAATGAGATACCATCAATTTATTGCTGAGGTGATAATCACCTTACTGAAAAAAGGCGATATTTTGATGATAAATTTTATTTAATTAATGACAAAAAAAAAAAAATAAATAATTTGTGTTTTTTGTGTTTTTTTTATTTTTTTTTTTTTTTTATTTTTATGATAAAAATATTGCTGTGATTATTTTCTTCTATCATCTAGGAAGATATCTTCCAAATGTTTGAAGGGATATTTCAATTAAAGAAATTTGTAATTTGTATTTTAAAAAGCAAAACATTTCAATGTGTAAATGAATTCATAAACTTATGTTTATAAATATTCAAATTTGGAAGAAGAAAATAAATTTATTTTTAAATCTTTTAGCATTCAAACCGAAAGGATAACCAAAATTATAGTAATCCGTATGAATACCATTAATAATTTTAGAAAATTTCTGTAAATGTTTTTATATATGTTTTTTCTTGCCGTAAGTTATTTTTTTGTATTATATTTATGGCAATAAATCCCGAAAATCAAATCCGGGGATTTTTTCTTTCAATCCCGGTATTCGGGATTACTTAATCTCATAAAAAATCCTGGGATTTTCGGGATTGGCATCTTTAGTAATAACCGGTTCTTTTTTATTTAATTCTTAATTTTTTCTTAAGATCATCAGGGGGTAAGTTTGTCTGATAAAAGGTTTATTTGGTATTGAAACTATTGCAAATCTGCCTATTAACAAACATTTCGTGCGTCAAATACTAGAAGAACAAGGTAGTCGTAGTAATATCTATTCATACTTTTCTCTCTTATAAGTATATGACATGACGTTCCTACTTTACCGCCTATCTTCCATTTAAGATGAAACAACACCATTGCAAATAGTTCAATGGCAAATATAAACTTGGATCAGCTCCCATATATGTAAGATACCTTTTTTTAAATATTAATGTTGAGTATACACTCATATTTTTTTATTAATTAGTCCCATTCTATTTAAATTAATCTGTATAATTCGATGCTTTGCTTATTTTACTTTCTCACATGTTCCATTATGTTTTCGATCCTTGGATTTTATATAAAATATTTTATAATTTATTTCTGTTGTTAAATTAAGTTAATTTCTTTTATTCCAAATTTTATGCTTCATTTTATTCTACTAATACATGAAAAAATAGTCCTTTTTTAAGGTATTTAAAATTTACATAAAATTTAATTAATTTCTTAAATAAATTTTATAAATTTAATCAACTGAATAATTGTATCTTAAATAAAAAAATCATTTTTTTTTAAATATCTTATGCATAACAAGCTCTTTTTTTAGCATTTCGTAAAAAAGTAGGTGTTGCCCATAAGAAAACAAAATGTAAAAAAATTATAATAAGCGAGAAGGGCTGACTGTTCAAAAAATAAAGCAAAAAATGTTACATAAGAAAAAAAGGTATCTTTAAATTTATACAGGATTAAGCAACATAATATGCTAATGTTAATTTTTTAATTTAATGTTTGCTAAATATAGTTTAAATAAATGAAATAAATATCAACTTTATTAAAATATGAATAAACATGAATTCAATTATGTATATTTCATTTCAAATTTCAAACTGACAATTATAATATTCATGTAAAATGTAAAAAAAAAAATGTCAAAATGCCAACGATTTTTTTACAATTAAAATACCAGGTACTTTAAACGTTGTAAATGGTGAGTTTTCATTGTATTTGCTCTTGTCATCATTTACGCTTTTTACGCAAAAAGATAAATGAAAGTAGAGTTTTTTTTTTTTGAAAAATTTTACATTAAACCCTTTTTAGTTTAAGAAATACTAAGAATCCTTTTTAAATGTAACAATATAACAAATTATTGATACAGAGTAAATAGAAATAAAGGAAACAATTATTTGATATTGTCAAATTAAGGTAAAAAAATGTTTTTTGAATAACATCATACTGAGTCGATTAAACAATGTCCTTCCATTCATCCGCCCGTCCGTCTGGTCGGCTGACTGTCCATGTAAAGCTTGAAATTTGGTACATATGATTTTTTATACACAAGGAAGAATCCTATTTAATTTAGTTTAGACCAGTCTATTATTTCACCTAACTGCCATACAAATGTCCTCCCAAAATCGAGTTTTAAAAATGATATTTAGCAGAAAAACGCTCAATATAAATACGAATCCGTATGACGATTTTCATGAAGTTCGATTCATAATTGAATATAGCTCCCACATAAACCCTTCTCCCGAAGTCTTTAACGTGCGTGTATTTGACTAAAATGTTAGTATTATATTAATAACGAGTGCGATCGAAAAAATCTTAACACACGCTTTGCAATATTTGTATTTTTAACTATGTCAGTTTGTTTTTGATCCGAAGAAGTGACGAAAAAGTTACTTGCTATAAATTATTAAAAAATAAACAAAAAAATACTAAAAAATAAATGTCTGCTGTCAAACTGTTTCGAATGTCAAAATTGTATTAGAAAAATTGGACCATTGTTTAGAAACCTGGTTCAGGAAGAAATCATATTAAAAAGTCCAGAAATTTTAAAGCATTTTGAATATAACTCCATACACATCTGTCAAAAAAGCAACTCGATTAGCACAGTGCTCTAACTATGTGCTGCGAAAAGTTGTGCTAATGCGAAGTAGACGATCTATGTGCCGGCAGAGTCAAAATTTTTATGTTGCTAATGTTCTAAGAAATGTTGAAGATACGTTTAAGAACTAAGAGCACAACTTTATGAAATTGTGGCAAAGCAAGAAAATCTTTTGTTGCAGTCGACTAAAAAAATTTCTTCGTTTAATAATATAGAACAATGTGTCCACAAATTTTTGGCCCCTGGTACAAAACCAATAACATAATTTTTGTACCAAGAGTGATTAATTCTCCAATTTGTTTAGAGCTAAGACCAGTACAAATGTTGGGCTTTTATGAAAAGAGAATTGAAGAGCAAAAATAAGGTGTTACAAAATATTTAACACAAATAAGTTGTATACGATTAAAAAACAAAATTATGTGGATCGAAATGGTGGTCGATGATAGTTGACTTTGACAGTTTTTTTTTCGTTTTGACGTTTCTTTTCATTTTGTTGTTTTTTAACCTTTTGCACTTTCTGGAATTTTTAATTTTGAAAGGAATGAAATTTCCTTATTTTGAATTGAAAAGCTTATACACAGAAAAAAGTTACCAATTAACAAATATATATGAAAATAATTCATTCAATTATAAACTTGTTTAAATTTGCACCTCCCACCAAAATGATTATATCAATTACTAAAAACGATAAAAAATACGAAACAGAAAAAAATCCCAATTAATAAATTAATTAAATCAATCAAGTAGATGATTGAATGAATTAAAAATGTATTATAGGAAAAAAAATCATACCAAAATATTATTTAGTTTTTTTCTTGAACAAAATTTATTAAATTCTGATTGGAAACAATTAACAACTGGTTAGGGCCATTATTATTGTAAAAAATATGGCAATAAATTTTTTCGTGTGTATAAGCAAATGGAAGGTGTTCCGTCAAGCTAATACATTCATTTAACATTCGTTTTGATTCAATTAAATGTTAAATTTAGTAATTAAATTCTTTGCTTAGCATTGAATGGTTTTATGAGAAATTATTTATTTCTTTTCCAAACAAGTATATAATCTGGTTTTATTTATTTTTTTGATTAATTATGTTAGAATATTGGATAGATACTTTTGTTCTTTGCGATAACTAGCAACATTTTTAGATTATTTCAATAAAGAAATAAAAAACAAATTATGCTAAAGCATTCCACTGACGTCTCACTTGCTATATGTGTTCAATAAAATGTCTTGCTAGAGGTCGTCTACTGTAAGTAATAGCAATAAAGACAATGATTGGTAATGTTTAATAATTTTCAATTTTTAAAGTTTCTTTTTCTTTTTTTTATAGGAATTCCCCTTCATCTTTAATGGAATTTCAACACAAATTGCTGGCCACTTTGTTGCTTATTTATTTATTTTTTGTTTCAAGTTTTAAAATCACTTTTAAAGTTTTTTTTCTCTGCTCTAAACATGAATGGCAAAAAAATAATATTCCAAATGCTAAACCAACACAGAGAAAAAAAGAAAAAATTATTAATATTTATTTTCTAAAATGAATTTAGGTTTAAAAACTCTTATCTTGTGGCTGTTGGTTTTCATTTCTTTTAAGACATTAAGACATTTCTTTAAAAAAGCAAAAGCGTGTTTTTGCTTAGACTTTCACTTCTTTTTTTTGTTTTTTTTTTTGAATTTAAACCCTAAAAGAAGAAAAAACTTCTCAGGCATTTAGCATTTCAATGTTGATGGGAAAAATATCCTTGACCGTTTGTCTATTAAACTTCTAATTGAAACTTTAAATAGTATTTTTTTTTTTTTTTTTTTTTTTT
>MINK01173211.1:0-16320 GCA_001735545.1 Phormia regina
TTTCTTTCGCTTAGAAGGCGAAAGAAAGCTTTCGTTTGACATAGAGAAACAGGCTATTAGCTTAAAAATTTAATATTTACTTTACCATGATTGAATGTGTTCTTAAACTACCCTCGTATTATTAATATTGTTAATAAATACATTTAAATATTTCATAATTTTCTTTGACCATATAAATATTTCCTAAATTAAATATAGAAATTTGAGGTAAATTTCCATTTCTTATATAGAATATACATATATACTTGCGTAAAGAGCCTGCCCTGGTTACACCCCCATATATGCAATATATACATTTATTCAACACACAAATGATCCAGTGGTAAAAGTACAATGTCCAAGGTCCGTTTTTGTTTATATCCAATAAGAATGCGTCAAAGTATTTTGTATTTAGCCGATTACGTATTATATGTTTATTTTGTTTGTATCATGTGATGGAGATAAATCTTTGTGTCTTTACATTTGGCATTAATATTTGCAATAGTCATGATTTTATGATATTAATGGACAAAATTTACTTACTATACATGTATAAAAAAATAATTTTTTTATATCAAATTTGTTAAAAGCTATTATTTCTATTGTTAATATATTTTGTAATATTACTACTCACCTTACGACCCTCGTATTTTAATTAACCAAAAACAAAAATTACATACCTACTTTTAAACTTCTTAAGTTCATTTAGAGGTTATATTTTGTTTTTAATTTTTTGTTTTGTTTGTTGTATTATCTTATTTATTTGGGATGTTTGCATTTTTTGTTTTTATTTTTTTTGTGAGTGTTTGTGATAAAAGTTTTATTAGTACTTTTATTATAACACAAACAAATGGCTCTCACGCACTCATACCTTTCGCTCTCTTACATTTAAGTACATTGACCGTTTACAAGGTCAATAAAATTTTGTTTAAACAATATTTTTGTATCATGTTATGAATTTATCGATTTTTTGTTTGTTTGTATTTTATAATAAATAAACAAATTTTATCATAGTATTATTAAAAATAACACAATGTTGTAAAAATTCTTTGTAAAAGAAAACAATAATATTTAGTATTAAATAAAGATAAAATTTAATCAATAAAACCTGATAATACAAGTGCAGTATGTATTATCAAGTTATTACTATTAAATATTATTTGATAATTAAATTAATGAAAACAAAATATGATTAGATATTAAGAATACATTTTTTTTAATCAGTTGATTGACTAGAAATGTTAAACATCAAAAGGAGTGGATTTAGTTATATATAATTATCTGAAATCAAATGTCTGTCACTTTATTTTCATAAACAAACTAAATATGTAAGGACTGCGCACAAAAAAATCAATACACACTTTAAAACATTATAACTTTTATTATACAGTGGTTGACAATACAATGGAAACTTTTTCGAAATATTAAACAAATATGGCAAAATCCTTAAGCATTAAAAAAAAATAATATTTTTTTGGTAATACATTTTGTATAAATTATATTTTACATAAACTAGCAAAAATTAAGAAGGCATTAATTAATATCGTGATAATAAAAATTAAAATAAAAAGTATTCAGTATTAGAACTTCTATAAAATAAAGAAGACTAAATCAAAAATAATATTTAAGAAAAATGCTGTAAAAGGCATCAGTTTACAGTTATTTTAATAAAAATGTTTATTCCTGATGAATTTTATAACTTCTTTTGTAATAATAATTAAGTATAATCCACGCATAGTTAACAAAATGGTAAGCAAAATTTTCTGAAGATTTAAAAATTAAAAATTATAAAAGATTTTAGTGTTTTAACAAAAAACTATCTGTGATAGATATTCAAGTTAATAAGTCAATAGTTTCTGGATAAAAAAATTTTCGTAGAAGACAGATACTGTGGAAAACTCAAACATCTCTTGGAAAATACCTCGTAAAATCTACAGCAAAGACGAGGATAATCGATAGCAAGAGAAGTTTGAGAAAATGCCTAAAACTAAAATTGGAAATTAGTACTCGAACAGTTGCCGCAGGAGCAAATAGGCTGGTCCGGTTGTTTATGTCCTGTGGAAAAAACTCTATTTCTAAAAAAAAATTGCTCAGCTCGAATTCAAATTTGGCCAAAGATCATTTAATTGGACAAGACAGACATGGAGTAGCTGTCCTATTCGTAATAATCCCAAATTTAATTTAAAAAAGGCAGCGATGGGAAAACATGTGTAAGACATAAAGGAAAGGGATACTTACAAGATATAATATACCAATCAGTTAAGTTTGGTGGTATCAAATTATGTCTGGGGATGTTATTTCGGCTGAAGGTATGGGTCTAATTCATATATAAAAGAATACTATGACTGGTATTGATACAGACAATTTTAAATCGATGTATACATACGCTGAAGGAGAAATAGGCGTTATTTGGAAGATTCAACACTATAATGACTCAAACACACCTCTAGGTTGTAACGAGTGTTTACAATCCCCATGAGCTCGTATTTTGAAGTGGCCCTGCCCATTACCAGATCTAAATACATAGAAATCTGATAAAATAGTAGATCGAAATATACGGACACAAAATTACAACCAGAAAGGGAAAGGAATGATTTATCGCTGCGCGTTATTAAGAGACTATGACTCTTTAATGGTTCAGATGCATCGTTCGTTGTGAAGCAGTACAAAAAAATTCTGACTGATTCAAAACCTTCAGAACCAAAATATTTGTTAGAATAAGTTCCAATTGTTTTGTCAGTACCCATATTTAGAATAATTTAATTTTGTTTTGTATGATTAAGAATAATAAATTTATGTCTAATAATTGGTTATTTAATGTAAATAAAGAATAACAAATTTATGTACCTTCAAAAAATAAAAAATTTTTAAAAATTTATTTTTAATTTTGTTCCATTTATAANAAAAAAAATAGGAAAGGTTTCCATTGTATTGTCAAACACTGTATATGTAAAAGTAAGGCCAAAATTTCGGTATAGCTAAATATATATCCCAATCTCGTTTTATATATGAATGCTATATAAGGGGGCAATAGAAAGTACGTATTGGAACACTTTTCTGGTAATAAATTCCATATAACAGATATTATGGAAGATGTATCAGAATATTTATATTATTTATAACAAATGAAAATTTTATGAGAGAAATGTACGCAAATAAGTGCCTTCAGAAAAGATTTCTTGCTACCATTACAAAAAACAACGAATTATAATTTGTTTGGCTTCATCTCTTTTCTTGTTACAGCAAAAAAGCACACCAGCCCACAAAAATATTCAGAACTCTGGACATTTTAAATTTAAATTATACTAAAAAAAATATTTAAAAAATACTTAAAACTGAAAAAAATATGTTTAAGAAATGGACTCACTTCAAAAAAAGTAAACGAGACCTAAAAAAGCTCTCATGTTGTAGGGCATGAA
This sequence comes from Phormia regina, assembly GCA_001735545.1. Taxonomy (NCBI): domain Eukaryota; kingdom Metazoa; phylum Arthropoda; class Insecta; order Diptera; family Calliphoridae; genus Phormia; species Phormia regina. Next base: position 3,399 of record MINK01173211.1, read on the forward strand.
ATATTAAAAAGATTTTATGCACTAAGTTTTTCGTGTGCAGTCATTTTATTGAACTATTCTATTATTAAAGCTAAAAGATAAAGTTAATTTGATTACAATTTAATAAATTGTCCTTATGAAATAAAATAAACAATACAATAAATTTTCCCATTAAATTATTAATAGAGATTAATTTAGAAATATTATTGATACCAAATACATATTTGAAAATTTTCCAATACTGGCTAATACAAAAAAGTCCATAACATTTAATGTATAATAGACAAATATGTACATAGGTAGTATTTACCCCCAAAAACATGAATTAAAATACAATTAATCGTTTCCTTTTTTTATTTAATTAAATAAAGTACAATTATATTAATATTCAATATATAATTGTACTTGAGCAAAATTTTATTTATTTATTTATTCTTTAATAAAGCCTTAAACAAAATGAGGACGTAATCAACAAAGTAATTAATGAATTATTAATTAAATGATACATTGACCAAGTAATAATCATGTTCATGCTAGAAAAACAAAGAATATTAAATTGTTCAGTCACGACATATTAAATTACTCAATGTAATTGAAATACACCCTACAAGAAGAGTATTACTTTTATAATTCATAAGTTATATATAAAATTATAGAGAAAAATTACTTCAATAAAAATTTCCTCATGAAAAGTGTTAAAAATTTTAAATAATTTAAAAAATAGGCGAACTAGCAATAGGGGGTGTGGCTCATCCCCCGCCTAATATGGCGTGGAAAATTAGGCGACTATAACAGTTACATTTCTCAAATTTTGTACAATAAACTTAAGTATCAATGTGAAAATTTTGTACAAAAATGGGCGGAAAAGAAATAGTGGGCGTCTCATCTCTCATATAAAGTTAATACTAAAATTTTTATATCTGGGAAACTATAACGGTTAGAGAGCTCAAATTTTTTATGACTAGCATTAGCTTCAATATGAATATTTTGGACAAAAATTATAATGGACATGGCACCTCCCATATAAAGAAAATATTAAATTATCATATGTGAGAAAATATAACAGTTAGAGTTCCAAAATTTTGTCGGAGCCACTTTAGTATTAGTATTTACGAAGTAGGAGGCATGGTACCTCTAATATGAATTAAATGCAAAAATTCGTATATCTGGGGAAATATTTCAGTTGGAATGCTAAAATTTTGCACAAAGAATTTTGACATCCTTGAAAACATTTATCTAATAAATTATCGGATTATGGATGTATGTTCCCTCCCATAAAAATTAAATACAGAAATTAGTATGTCGGGGAAACTATTAGAGCTTGAATTTTCAAATTTTACACGGGGAAACATCTATCTATCGGAGGGGTGGCGAAGCACATTTTTAATAAAACAAACAAAAGTTATACAAAGAAAACAATTGCTACTAAAATGACCTCTAAATTTATACATTATTTTTTTCAACAAAATGGCGGCGATCTGAGTGAAAGATCATTTATGTTTATATAAAGTATATTTAGTTATCTTTTAACAATTAACTTACGTATATTATAGCTAAAAACAAAAATAAACATTTAATGCAAACACAAAAAAAAAAACTTTATTTACGTTTTGCATTAATTTGTTAATTTTATCTGAATATTTTAAATAGCGAGTGTCTGGAAATTAAAATGCAAAAAAAAAAAAAAAAACTTTAAAAACCAAAACAATATCAAAGTCCAAATCTAAACGTGTTTTCCATATTGGAAGTTATATTATTTTGGAAAAAAAAGAAGACAAAAACAAAATAAAAACCTCCAAAATTATATATTAAAAAAAAACAACAACAACAAAATAAACAGAGCAAAAAATTAATAATAACCACACACTCACACATCTAACTAAACTTTCCTCAAACACACAGATAAATACACTTGTTTTTGTTTTGTTTACTATTCTTAACATTTCAAAGGCCTGTCCATAATGTTTTTGTTTTTGCTTTAAATACGCACACGCCCCCTTATCGCTCTCTTGTTGTAGGTTCTCCTATTCTAGAAATCTTGAAGCGATTTTCTTATATAAAAAATGTATATTGTTATTGCTATTTATTTAAATCGCATGAGACGTTTGTGACTTTATTGTTATTTATTTATTTTTTTTTTTCTTCGTTATAATTAATGAACATAAAAAATCAAATAACCAGATTTTTCTGGTTATATTTTGTTTGCTTTATTTTTTCTCTGCTTTTTTTTTTTTTTGGCTAAACAATTTGCCAAGTCATTCATGTTGACGAATATTGCGCAGACTTTATAACACACACTTTATGAAGTGTTAACAGTGAGGTGTTTTTATAACGAATAATTTTTATTTTTAGATTTGATTTTTGCACTCATCACATGGAGCAAAAAGTTTTATAATTCTTTTATTTAAAGTATGGTTCTTATATTTTTAAATTGCACCTTATATGGCATGTAGGTGGTAATAGGACAACTATGACCATTTTAGGTTTTTGAGTTTACATTTCCTTTAAACAATTGTACCAGATTTCGTTAATATTCGATCTTATGTACATATTTGTCTTTAAACCACTGGCATCCTGGGTCCATATCAAACAAACCTTATATAAGACTAATATTTAAGCCAAATTTCTTTCTTCTAGTTAGCCAGAAACTCAGATATCTTTAGATCGTCTTAGATTCTCACGATAACCTAGAATATATATGTATAAGGATTGCGATAAAATAAAATCATAACATATATAAAAATCACAGAGTTTTCATTGTTTCACAGAGTTTTGATTGTTTTTATGTTTAATTGATAATATACTACAGATCATAGAAAAACATAATTTTTATTATTATAACCAATACTTATGAAATTATAGACCTTTTTTGTCAACCCTTTCCTTTGAGATTTGATAGTTATTTCAGACACTTTTTTTTGCAACATTCTTATCATATCATTTTAAAATCCTCGACATTTTAGGACACATATTTTTGGTTCTCTTCAATTCTCTTTTCACAAAAGTCCAACATCTCTTCACTGGTCTTTGCTCTGAATAATTTAGAGAATTGACCTCTATTGATGCAAAAACTATGTAAATGTTTTTGTGCCACTCCACTGCGTTCTTAAGTAGTAACATGACGGCAAATCGGACCCAAAATATGTAGATCTATTATGCTCTTCTATCAAAGAAAAGAGATTTTCTTTGTTGTATTTTTCGGTATTTTAGAACCCACTGTAACAAATAACCTGCTTATTTTGCCGCAACTCCATAAATTTGCCAAACCAAGAGTTCTTTAGGAAACTTCCACAGCTTTTTGGTCCACAACTTATCTTAACATATCCTTGAGCATCATCAATATACAAATTTTGACCAGAAAACTGTAATAAATTTGTCAGTACATACGTTTCGTCGTACATTTTACAACATGAAAATTTTTGTATGCAATTTGTTTTTAATTTCAGTGCCCTATTTTTGGCTTCTAAATTTTTTTGCTGCATTCCAGTTTTGAACATATTAAACTTTATATGTTTTTAACTCCATGTTAGTATTAAATTTATCCACCAAAGAGCCTGAGTTTTGATCAAACTTTTAAATATGTATTAAATTTGGCCAAATTCTCCTGATATTTAATTTAATTAATTTATTTATTTTTAGGACCAATTTGGATTTTTTATTTTTTTAATTGTTTAATAATTTATAGCACGTACATCTTTTTCATATCGCATTTTGATCAAATTCACAATAAATCTACCTGATTGTTATTAATGATAATAACTGACATATATTTTAAGGATAAGACGGGGTTCACACACAGCAATTTTTCTTGCCGCAATTCTGACTTTGTAGACGAGAGAGGTAAAGTGAATGTAAAAGTTTAGTATTCTCTTCTACTCTCTCCTATAAACTCAGAATTGCGGCAAGAAAAATTGCTGGATGCGAACCTGGGCTAACTGAATCAAAAAAAATAATAATAATAATAATAATTATCGCTTCGAAAAAATGTTATGAGGCAAAGCGTGTGTTAAGAGTTTTTGGATCGCATTCCTTGTTTTATGGTGTCTTAGGTGATTTATTATTATTATTATTTATTCATTATATATAAAAAAAATAAGTCTTATATTTTTTTTAACATTATACTATTGCTTTGAAATCACATGTCTGCGGAAAATGCTGAAATTGAATGTAATATTTTGTATTTTAGAAATAAGTTTATAATTTTTATGTGGTGGATCCAATATACATACATATACATATTTTTGCACATGTTTATTGAATGATTGAAGTTTTAAAATATCGAAGCCTTTAGATCGGGGCTATGTTTTCTCAAATTCGGACGCATATGATAAATTTTTATTAAATACTTATTTAAATTAATTTTTTGTCCGATTTTGATGATTTTTTTTCTATCAAACATAAATTTTTAGTAAATATGCACCCTTATTACGTATGTCGTTGTCGACAGCAAGTCACGTCGTCAAAACAGAAATGGTGTTTGTGATGTCAATATTGACTATAAATCTCAATATTGACAAAGTTTTGTAATTTTCTAAGTTGATTTAAAGTCGACGTCGACTTGAAACGACTTTGATTTTGTAGATACATTTTTTGATGTCGACTCAGAATGACGTAGGCAAAGTGAAGGAAAAGACGTAATTTTAAGAATGAGGTATAATTATTTCTTTATTTAAAATATGTTATGTATGTGTAAATTATTTACCGCAGAGAAAAAATCTTACCACCCCAACCTTAAAGTATACCATCTGACTCAGAATCACTTCCTGAGACAATTTTTCCATGTCCGTCTTTTCATCTGGTCGGCTGGCAGTCCATGTAAAGCGCAAAGTACTGGAGGTAATTTTGAAGATAAATTGATGAGATTTTGTACATATGCTCTTCAACACAAGGACAAAGGACTCTTGAATTTGCTTATGGCCGACCCATTATTTCACCTGGTCCACATACAAATTTTCTCCCGGAATAGAGTTTTTAACCTCATAAAATAGAAATTTTTTAATGAAAATTATCACATATAAGTTTTATATACGTATCTGTATGCCTAATTGCGTAAAGGTCGTTCCATAATTGACCATAGCTCCTATATGAACCTTTCACTTTAACATGCATTAAAATAGATAAAACTTCACTGTTTTTAGCAAAAGTATTAAACAAAAACAAAAATACACTTATATATCTTATATACACTAATTTATTTTGCAAAAAACACATTATTGTATATAAATAATAAATAAAAATAAACAATTGTCACAAAATATTTAGAGAAGATATTTATTTCCTTTAAATTATCGATAATAAGTCGACGTCACACAACAATGATGTCGACTTAAAGTGACAACGACTATGAATTGACGACGACGTCGACAACAACTTACATAATAGGGGTGATGGACTCAGTTATTAGAAGTAATGAAGTGTATCTGATACTTTTAGCGGGAAAAAGAATTAATATTGAGATTTATGTTTCAACAAGCCACTCTGGAAATAACATCTTTAGTTCTTAAGGTTTTCGCCAAAACGATACATTTCGCTTAAAATTTTCGAAGCTAAAATGTTTAAATTTAATTCACTTTAAAGCTCAACTGAAAAATATTAACATTTTTTTAATTATTTCCCAGCAAAAATTTTTACTTAAAAACTTTTACCAACATCCCTGTAAGTAGTAATAGTAATAATAATAGTAATGACCTTCAAAATACAATAAGTTCTAAAATTACAAGAACTTGAAAAGAAATCTATTGTAATTTTAATTCTATTAATAAAACAGCATTAAATTTTTTCCATATTTTTCTTCTATTCTCCCCCTACTGCATGCTATTTTATTATCCAATCTTTTCCAAATCATATGACACAATGACATTGCAAATTCTTATGTTTGCTTAGAAAACTAGTGAACAGTTTATTTATCCATTTAAAAATAATTATATCAAAATTTTTGACGTCACAGCACGAGTGCGTTACTTTTTTTTAAAAAATACGCAATTTCTTTATAGTTTCTTTTTCAGCAAATTCTAAATTTTTAACATACATTTGCAAAATAATTGTTTAGAAATTTAAATAAAAATAAATCATTTTTTGACATTTACTTAGTCTAGACGATATCATATTTTTGGCCCAAATTGTCTATCCTGTTTGAGCTGATAACTGTTTTTCTTGTCTAAATCACATACAACATTTATACGCTAAAAACTTTTAAAGCTAAGTGTGCTAATCAAAACATTATTTTAATTGTATGAAAGCATTTAGCAATATATAAAAATTTAATTAATAGAACAAATAAATCATGTTATATTTGAACTCTATAAATATTGTTATCGTTTAAAAAGTCTATTATTTAATACCCTCCATTATTATACACATACATATACTACAAACACAATGTATGTAAATTTGTATTTAAATGTAAATAGAAAATTTAATAGATTCTATTATCAGTTTTAAAATATTTAATTTTTTTCTAATTTCTTTGAAAACCAATGATTTTCATAAAAATGTCTCTCTTCCAAATTAAATAATAAATAAATTTTAAAATTATAATTAATTTCACTTTAAGTGGGATTATTTAAGTTATAAATGGAATTACAAATCTATATCTAGCACATTGTCAAGACAAGGGATTAAATAAATATAAATACAAGAAAAATAAATATTGTTTATATAATTTTTTTGTTTACTGTTTTATTTATAAACATACTGACGTCAGGCTACATATATATATATAATTATTTTAATAAATAATATATATAAATTAATTAAATATTTATGTACATATTTTGTTTTCTATATATTTTAAGGTCAAAATGCTTGTGAGAAGAAATCATTTATATTCTTACGTAAAGAACTTCCGGTACGTTTGGCGAATATAATGAAAGAGATTGCTTTACTGCCTGACAACCTGCTCAATACACGTTCCGTTAGCCAAGTTAGTTCTTGGTATGTCAAAAGTTTTGAAGAAGTTTTGGAATTCGAAAAGGCTGATCCAACTCATGATAATCTACAAGAGTAAGTTTAATGCAAAATAAAAATATTAAATTTGATACAATAGTTATACCAATATTTCTTTTTTCGTTAATAGATTTTGTCGTTCATTAGAACACATACGTAATCGTCACAATGATGTGGTACAAACAATGGCGCAGGGCGTTATTGAAATGAAAGAAACTCAGGGCAACAATGTTGACTCATCGATGGAAACATCGATACAATACTTTTTAGATCGTCTCTATATGTCACGCATCAGCATACGCATGTTAATCAATCAACATAGTAAGTTTTCTATCCGTGTGTATCAATTACAAAATATAAGTTATTTATAAAAATCTTTTGTTATTTCAGCACTTTTGTTTGGTCAATTTAATAGTGAACAAGGTCGTCATATAGGTTGTTTGGATCCTGCTTGTCAGATTTCATCTGTTGTTTCTGATGCCTATGAAAATGCTCGCTTTTTATGCGATCAATATTATTTAACTAGTCCCGAATTGGAAATTGTTGAACATGATCAAGTATCTGGCGAATCATTGCCCATACGTACGGTCTATGTACCATCGCATTTATATCACATGCTCTTCGAATTGTTTAAGAATTCAATGCGTGCTGTTGTTGAGACACATGATAATGAAAATTGTGATAAATTACCACCCATTAAAGTGTTGATTGTGCGTGGTAAAGAAGATATTTGTGTAAAGGTAAGTAAAGTGTTGTAATATGATTATTTTGTATACATTATTAAGGGCAAACAAAATATTAATTAATGTTTCAAAAAATACATTTTAGTTTCTCCAATTACCTAAATGTTTAGAATTGTATATTATGTATTGCTTGAGTTACTTTTCCAAATATGTACTCATTAAAATTAATTTTAATTTTATGGTTGCTAATAAAAAGCGGAAATGTATATATTTTTATGTCACAGTATGTAAAATTTTATGGCTTCACCATTTTCTTTTAAAATAATGCCTTGAAAAATGTCAAAGTGACAACATTTCCTTATCCAATTTCATTGTATTATTTTTATTAACTTTTTATTTAAAATATCTTTAATATTAAAAGCTTATTAAATATAATTTATATCATATTCATTTTTCAATTAGATCTCCGATCAAGGTGGCGGCATTCCCCGCTCACAAACCGATCAACTATTCAAATACATGTACAGCACGGCTCCACAGCCTTCAAAATCTGATTTACATACTGTACCTTTAGCCGGCTATGGTTACGGTTTACCCATATCACGTTTATATGCTCGCTATTTCCATGGTGACATTGTACTCTTGTCCTGTGAAGGATATGGCACAGAAGCAATTATTTATTTGAAGGTAAATATTATTTAAATGTATATGAAAAGAATTGTATTATAAAGTTTATGCGTTTTTATTCTACAGGCATTATCCGATGAAGCCAACGAATTGTTGCCCATCTTCAACAAGACCAGTTCAAAATTCTATCGTGCCACAGTACCCACCGGTGATTGGTCGAATCAGGTAAAACATACGAAAAAGAAGCGGGACATAATACAAGCCTCTATTTGAAACAAATAATTTGAAAAAAGACAAACTGTGTTGCGAAATTCTTATTTTAAAAAAAATGAAAGAAAAATGAAAAACAGACTACCCTTTTATTTTAAATTAATTTTACGAAAGCAAAAATAGTGAAAAAAACTCTGTGTTGTTATACATTAATATTTTGTGTTTAGTTTATAAAATTCTCCTTTTTGTTTTAAATTGTTATAATTTTTTTATGCGTTCACCCCTTTAATATGATTAGTTATTAATTTTTTTTATTTAAATTTAGAAAATTTAGTTTTTAGTTAACTATTTCTTTATTTTTTTAATAAGTTTAATTTTTGCCTTGTTATAGAGTAGAGCTTTAATTAATATTTTGTTGAAATTTTTAATTAGTTTAGTTAGTTTTCAAAATTTGTAAAATGCATGTTCATATTTATTGAAGTTGGAACCAAAAACAAAACAAAAAATTTGTAAAAAAAAAATCGTTTTTAAAATTTTAAATTTTAGGTTTACATTCCAAAATCGTTTGAATATAAAAAGTTTGTTTAATTTAAAATGTCCTTTAACAATTTTACGAAAAAAAAAACAAAACAAAAACACGAAACACTGTATTTATTTGTTTGGAAACTTAACAGAACAAAATGCATAAAATAACTTGTATTATTGTGTCATTTGAAAAATCTTTTTTGTGATATTGGTCAGGAAGTGTATTTCCTTATATAAAATTTAATAATAGAAACCCATCAATTGTTTTCAAAAATACTTTTAAATTAAAACTTAAAAAATGTGCCTTAGACAACAAAGATTGTATTATTTAAAATAAATAAAATCTTTACACTCAATTTAGTTAATGAAATGACACAAAAATACTACATACAAAGTACATACATACATACAAATATATTAATTGTATTTAACATATCGAAAATTAACGAAATTTTCTTTTAATTAATACACATACACGTATTTGTTTATAAAGCATTTACATCTGTTTTTCACAAAATTATGACTTTATAATTGTAAATAGCAAATAATTAAAATATATTTATAGTATATAGAACATTAAACTAACATTAAAAGAGGTTGATTGCTTTATTACTATTACACTGTTGTACTCATTAATACATATAATTGGTAAAAAAAATACATTTAAAATATATTTTTAATTTTGTTCTTATTTAGTTCATTAAGTTTTAGTTTATCACAATTAAACATAATTGAAAGAAATTTAAATTATACCTACAAACAATATATTTTTGAAATAAAATAAAACACTATTTTAAAGAATATTTTTGATTTTTGTCAATTTTACTTATTTTTTCTAAAACAATTGTTTTAGTTTTGTTTGTAAATGTATCCTTTTTTTTTGTTAATATTTTTTTTCTATTCTGCTTGTATGTTTGCTGGGAGATTAGCGTGTGTGTTGTATATGTGTTAACTTTTTTTTATTTTGGTGGTTTATTTATATAAAAAAAAAAAATCATTTTTAAAAATTTGATTTCATTTACAGAATTTTATGAATCGTTGGCGTTATTTATACAGTCTTATAGGTTCCAAAGGCCATTAGTTTACAACACTTTAGTTAAGTTTGTCAATAATCGATTTAAATTTAAATGTTTTAGATTTTTAGTTAATACAATACAATACATGTTTACATTAGATTAATATTAATTTTATTTAGGAATTAAATAAAATTAATGTAACATTTAGTTATATGTACGTTTTTTTTAAGTTTTATTTATATTTAAAAGCAGTAACACTGGTAAAGCACAGTAGGGTGGAATTGAAAAAAATTAATTAACTTTGTAAATGTTAAAGACTAATTGCAATCCGATCCAAATTGAAATTTAAAGTGATTTATATTTTTATAAACTAAAATTATTGCTTTGTACAGTATAAATATTGTGTGTGGGCAAAATTACAAATATGTTAAAATTCGACGGAATTTTGTCATCTTTATGGCACATTGAAATAGTTATCATCACTGTTTAAAATACAAATTCAATTATTTACATTATGTGTGCACCCATTCATAAAACTTGTGGAGAACTTGCACTACATGTCAAAAAAAAAAAAAGATCACTCACATTTTTGTTTAAAATAATTTTACGCTGTTCTTTTTTATTACAAAAAAATACTTTTTAAATCTGTACAAAAGCGTACTGGAGTGGTTGTGACCAAGCAAAGTACGTTTAGATGAAAGTATCACGTTTTCGAAAGAAATATTTTGACCGATTATTTGAGCAAGTGTTGCAATCCCTTGATATAATGCAAAACATATTTTTGTATTTAAAAATGTTCCTGAGGAGTTTTCCATTTGAACTTAAAATGAATTGTGATCATTCAAATATTTCATATTTTACAATATGAAGTTATGTATGCATGATTGCATATAGGGTTAAGCATTTCTTAGTATATTGTTTATAGATTTCTTTAGCATTTTGTTACATTATTATTACATCTTCCGGAAGGTTATTAATTATCTATCAATATTATTGATTTCGTCATAAATGGCTTATGATCACTTAACCTCTATTACGGTAGGGCATTTGTAAAGTGGTGAAAAAATATACTAATCATAACCAATTTTAATAGACTTCATATTAGGGTCCAAAATTAGTTTTTAATGAATTGAATACAAATTCTATACAACAATTATTTTGCAATTTTTTTCCAACCTAAATTTGTTAAAAAAAAAAAAAACTAAAAATATAAAATATTTAATAAACTAAAAATATATTGACGCCTCCTCCATTCTATAACATTCTAAGTCGTAAATGTGAGTTTTGGGTTAAGAGCTCTCAAAGTTTTCTCGAGATATCTTATAAACTATATAAGATACGTCATTTGTTCTTTCATTGTTTTTAGTAGAATTTTTATAGTATTTCATTTCCATTCTTATTTATCAATTAAAAAAGTGTTAAAATTAGAACTTTCTGAAATTTATTCAACGTAATAGAAAACTATAAATATGGGAATTTTTTCGTTTGCTACTGATAATATTTAAAATAAAAAATCTAGTGGTGCCAAATTGGAACTGAAAATTAAAGTTGTTGTAATTTATGTAATTTATGCATTTTAAGCGTATTTTAGAATTTGCTTTATATGGACACTGGACACTAGAATATATACATATGCAGCAATTATTTGGTTAAAGATGAGTCCGAAGAATTTTTGGGGCATTAAGTTAAAAAATAATTTTAATTTTAAAATGACCACTTTTTCGCAATGAGCGATATACAGTGGTTCACAGCTTATTTCGTGTTTTTAGTTTTCAGTAAAATTTTACTTGATAATATTCTTATTTATTGAAATAAATGAAAAGAAACATATATTTTTTTGCAATTACAATAAAACAACATTAAATAGTTCAATCATAACAATAATTCAGTACAAAATCACAATATAAAGANNAATGCAAATTGCCGAAATCGTTAACTTGAGCTGCTCTACAGTTCAGTATATCATTCAGCGATATGTTCGAAAGGGGAGAATTGCAGATAAAAGCCTTTGCGGCTTTTAAATAAAATATTTACTGAGGCTGACGAACGTTGGATACTAAGAAAAATTAAGCAGAATCCCCGAGAGCTCTCTAGCAATGGCAAAAGAAGCAGAAAATTTGCTAGGAAAGTCATGTTATCCAGAGACAATTAGAAGAATTCTCCGTCGTGCTGTTTTCCACGGAAGAACCGTTCGTAATAAACCATTTATTAGCCCAAAGAGTCTCAAGAATAGATTACAGTTCGCCAGAGATCATGTCAACAAAGAGCAATCATTTTGGGACAAGGTTATTTATGCTGACGAAGGCAAATTTAATCTTTTTGGGTCAGATGGTAAGTCATACATTTGACGAAAACCAAATAGCCTCACTCCATCCTCAAAATCTTAGAGTTCACAGTGCCTCTTGGTGGTGATTATGTAATGGGGTTGGTAACCTCGTGTTTATTAATGACATGATAGACAAAACCGTTTATTTAAATTTAATGCAAAATAATTTACTCCAAAGTGCAGAAAAATTGAGTATAGCAGATGGATTTTGGTTTTATCGTGATAATGATCCCAAACACAAATCGAACATTGTACAAGTCGTTAAAATACCAGCCCAATCACCAGATTTAAACGTTATTGAGAAACTGTGGAGTTTACTAGAGAAAACATCAGAAATCACCAAATTAGTAATCACGAGGACTTAAAAATNNGGTTACCCAACCAAATTTTAGTTATTTTTTAAACTTAAATGAGAGAAGAAGGTATAGTCGGTCAATACCGACCATATGGTAACCTACACCATTGCATTGTGTACCAAAATTCGGGAAGGAACCAATTAAGGACCTATACTTGTATTATGTGGAAAATAAAAACATACTATACTATATTACGTCGATACTAAGATTCACATGTATTTGTGCACTTTTTGTTGATTCCCCAAATTGGGTCTT
>MINK01173212.1:0-20393 GCA_001735545.1 Phormia regina
GTTTTGAGTTATTTGAGTTTGAATTTTTAAGCACCATAATTTTGCATGCTCTTGGTCCAGTTTTTTTTAAATATATACTAATATTTCCTACCGATTTTATTATTATTTTTTTCACTAGTTAAAGAACAAAATTAATTATTGAATAAAAAAATCGAAGTCGATATCTTTACCGATTTCGGAAATCATTTTAGTACACAACCGCCATGGTGTAGGATATCAAATTGTTGGGTTTGGCCGACTATATCTAATATAGTTTTTTATTATTAATTTATATTGTGAGTTTGTGCATATATTTATTAAGTACAAAAATATTGGTTAAAGACCCACCTTAATTTCTACCACTCAACTTAAATCACTTTCTTAGTCGATTTAACAAGCGGTCCGTCTGTCATTCCCTTCATGTAAACTATGTAATAAAACTACAAGTTACAATTTTGAACATAAATAAGTGGAATATAGATAAAAGTTTTTTTTTTTTTTTTGTAGTCTAAGGGCAAAACTTGTTCAAATTGTTTTTTATTGGTCCTTAATTTCACTTAGCTTCCATACAAACATCCTACCGTAAAAAGGATTTATCAGTAATGAATCCCTTACACATGACAGTATTTTTATGAAATCTGGATACATAATTTGCATATAAAACTAAATCCATATATCATGAAGGTCCATAATTGACTATAGCTCCCATATAAATTTTAAACGAACATAACACTTTAACGGATATAAATGTTAATATCAAATTAATATTTAACACAAAAATAGTTGTATATAAATATAGACGATAGTGGCAAATTTTACGAATACCAGTCCATAACTCACCATAGCCTAGATATAAGGCCAATTTTAAAGAACAAATTCATATAAAAGTTATTATCGTCTTAATATTCTGTTTCTATATGTTTTGCTTTACACTTACTAATAATAATATTGGTTCACAATAGACCACAGACCTCTCCCTGAATTTTGGTACATACAATAGTGTAGGGTGGTTCACATGGTCAGGTTTGACCGACCTTCTCATTTTTTTTTTTTTTTTCTTTTTTGGGAATGTTTCTCTTTCTCACACGAAAAAAATTAAAGTCAAAGGATTAATTGCAATTTTTCAGCTTAATGATCAAAATTTCAAAAAACATTTTTTTACAATAAAAATTGTTACATTAAATCGAATACATACCCAGCTGAATTTAAAAACTAAAAGTTTTATTTTTTTTAATTTTCTTGGTGTTAAATCTATGTTAAAGGACAATTTCTAAAAATAATACGTTAAATCGACCGTTATATTCTTTTGTAATTTTATTTTTTTCATTTTATTATTTTCCGATGACGTATTTAAGCCGCTAACCTTCACTTTTACCTTTGCAAACAAGTATGACGTACAAACCTATAAATATATATCTACATTATATTTGTAATAAAGTTTCCACCATTTTTCGGTACACAACTCTTTACACTCCAGTGGTTTAGAAAACTATTATACGTTTATATTGGAATTTTGCATTTGAGGTTGATATTTTTTTGGGCTAAATTTTATATTTATTTGTATTTTTAAAGATAAATTTTTATTTTTGTGAAATTTAAAAAATATATATAAAAAAATTTAGATGACTTTGATTTATGAGCTCTAGTAAATCACTTAAAAAAATGAAAAAAAAAATTATTTTAAAAAATTCATTTTATTTAAAATTTAATGGATTTAAATAAAATTCTTTAAAAAAAGCCAACAAGTAAATACTATTTTATAAAATAAAAACAAATACAAATGAAATATTTACAGCAGCAACAAGAACTCAAAACGAGTAAAGTAAATAATTAATATTTGTTAAACAATGTGAGTGTAGAAAACAAAACAAAAAGAAAAACCCGTTAACAATTGGAATTCAGCCAAGTTAACAAAAAAAAAGAAAACAGAAATAAAAAATAGAAATTTTCACAACAAAAAATTTTCTATTTGAAATAAAAAAAAACGAAAAAATGGAGAAAAATGCTAGAGTAGTATACAAATAAAGCTAACAAGCAAATACAACTGCACATTTATCTGAACACACATACACACTCAAATAAACACACATGGTAAATAGAACATCAACAACAAACAACAGCACAACAAAGCAACAAAAACAAATAGAAGAAAAAAAAGTAAACCACTAAAAGCTAAAGTATCATCATCAATGGCAGCCAGGGTTCTCAATTAAGATAACACTGTGCTACAAAATTATTAGTATCATTTTTTTTTTTTAAGAAACAGTGCAACGTGAGCCAACAATTTGTGATAGAATAAAAGAGTTAGGAACATATTTATACAGGAATCTAAATCAAAATTATTAGAATTGTTTTCCGATTTCCTCAATAATACCTATAACGTACGCTGATAAGTTTATTTGGTAACCCTTATCTCACTTACATACTTTCACATTAAATTTACTCTTATTTATACATTAGGCTGGCTCAAAAGTAAAAAAAAAGTAAATGTTTCCAGCTCATATGAAAACTGAAATTAAAAAGAAACTTAAATAAGGAAATTTTTTCATTTTTAGTAATGCAATCCAAATTCTAATACAAGAATGACAATTCTGATTAAGCGTATTTTGAAATAAAATATATTTTTTTATCTTTCAATCAACGACACTTTCCCTTTAAGGACCACCCTAATAATATACAGTCATCACTGGAAAAAAAAGAAACTTATGTACTTGAAATTCTTAAATTGCAGCAAATATTAAACTGCATTTATACTACATATACAACTAACATTTATATATGTATGTATGTAAACACATACATACACATATAGCATATGGCAACACATTCACTTCATTTCTTTTCTTTATTTTTTAGTTCATTATCACATCACCAACGTATTCGTTTGTTTTGTAATACTGAGAAGTGTGCAAATATTTAATATGAAATACCAGCAAATGCTAAACAATTAAGTAAAACCAAAGTAGCAACAGCAACAGCAGCAACAACTGCTAGCACTAGCAACACAATATAATAAAATTCATTTTATTTTTTTTTTTTTATTTATTTTTATTATGCAAATTAGACCTTAAACATATAAGTAATTTTTTAAATATGTTTTCTCTTTTCTGCCACCCCCCTCTATCACTATCTTAAGCTTTATAACACTCATACGCATTGTGGTCTTGAATTTTAATTTGCTTTCTTTTTTCCAGCCAAGTTTATAATGAAAATACTTGTAAAGCTACTTAGTAAAACAAAATGCTAAAATAAATATAATATGGACTATGAATATAATATTATTCTGAGAAAATCATATTTAAAATAATTGATTTATTATGCCATATAGCTACTACTACTAATCAAGATACATATTTTAGCAGATTAACTTAACATGAAAATGTCACAAAATGTTTTTAATTACAATTATGGAATAAATTAATTTAATTATTTGCAACTGGTAATAAATTAAAACTCTATTGTTATTTGTTAAAAGACCTTGGATAAGGTATAATTAATTGTGAAGCTTATAAGTTATATTTGAAATTAAAATCACGCTTCATATTTAATATAAATTACTTCCTTATATGCGATCATAGCATATTTAATTTCTAAATTAAACCTTAAGTTTTATTTATTGCAAATTTTTTGCTAATTTTTTTCCCCATAAAATATATTTATAACAAACTCCCAAATTATCTAGAAAAGCTAAAATGAAAATTTATAAAAATAAATTTACTTTCCCTTAAAATAAATGTTTATAATGCCTGATGTTTAGTTGGCAAATATATAGAAAAAAGAAGGGAAACCCACATCTGACTAAAACACACATTTTAACAGAAGACCAAAAACAAAAATGTATTACAATAAAATATGAAGAACTAAAACTAAAACAAAATGTAAAAATAATAAAACTAAAATAAATCGCTTTTATACAACTAAAACAAATAGAAAAAATATAACAAATAAAATAATATTTTTTTTCTTTTTACAACAGAAGCATAATAAATAACAGAATGACCACGAAATTGTTTTCAACAATATTATTTATTAAATAAATGACTAATAGTAAACATAATATGGTTGTTCACGATTGTTTGGTTATCAGCAGGTAAACCAAAATATGCAGTGGCATGTTTTTTCCTGGACATCGTATGAAATCATTAATAAAAAATTTATATGTTTCATATCAAAATATATTATTTTGGCATAGATTTGTCAGTGGATATTTTCTCATATTTTATTCTTAACGGCATATTTTTTGCATTTGACAATTTTTAAGACATGGTTTTAGCATATTTTATTATTTTTAGGCCATTTGGAGCATTTTTTGACATTTTAAAAATAATTTGTTATCTTATGAAATATTTTTCAAATTTAATTTAATAAAAGAAAAAAAATAGAAAAAATAATATTAATAAAATGTTTTCGCTATAAATCTGAAATGACACTTCATATATTGATGAATATATTGATGCTCTAAGCATTTGTCAAAATTATATTATATTCATCAAAACACAAATTTCAAAAAAGTTATCGGTTACGATATTTCGGTGTCAGGGATCAATAAAATGATTTTGATAAAAAAAAAAAAAATAATAATAATAAAAAATCTTTCTTTTTAAGTGCATATTTTTCGTATTTAGAGCATATTTAACTTATTTCTGACCACTACCCGATTCCGTTGAGATAATTTTACGAAATTTAGCACAAAATTGCATAAAAGCAGTTTTTCGGAAAACAGATTAAAAGATATCAATGAAATGACCATTGATGCGTTTTCGCAACACCAACGATTTGGGCGATCTGTATGTCTTTAATACCTGATTTTGAACAGCCTATGTATAAAAAATGCTATTTTTTTCTCTTATCTTTAAGACAACATATTAGTCTAATAATTATTGATGCGAAAATTCGACTGATGCGAAAACGCAACAGCGGTCGGAAATGGGTTAATGCACATAGAACCACATTTTTAAAGCATATTTTGGTTTCCCTGGTTATCAGGTTATATGATAATACTTACAACTGAAAATGTTATATTAAAAAAATAGTTAACTTTGCCCAACTCTTATCCTTGTACAAAATTTTCAAATTAGAAGTTGTAGAGCTGGAAGGCATAAACTAAAAGGGATTCAATTCAATATTGAACAAAACCGTTAACACTAAAATATAAAAATAATTTTTCTAGCGGCAATCCTTTATGAATCCAATCCATGTTATTATAGATCTCTGAATGCCAGATATCTCGAAAATTATTTGTGTTATTTGTTAATTTTTGTACACAAATTTGTAACTTTATACTCTCCATCAAAGAAAGGGAGGTATATAGATTTTCTCATTCCGTGTATAACATTGCGAAAGAATCATTTAAGACCACATAAAAAATATATTTTCTGGGCCCTGATTAGATTTTGTGTCGATATAGCTACATCCGTCCGCCTGTCCATCCGTCTGTCTGTTGAAAGCAGGATCGAACTTAAACGAGGCAACATAGGAAAACAACATTATGCTGAAATATGCTTTTTTGTACAATTAAAAAAACACGTTTAAATAATTCATCTTTTATGATATCTGCTCTCCTGCATTTGTTTTTGGCCGTGCGAAAAGTAATTTAGTATCAAAAAATTATGGTCACCAAATTTAAGAAAAGCGCTCGTGACATTTCTTTTATTAATTTAATATTAATTAATTAAAATAAAATATTATTTTTTTTTTAATTGACCATTTTCGACAAAGATAAATCAATTCAAAATTTCTTTGTTTAACATTTATGAAGCCTTATCTTTCATTAAGATATTAACAAACAAACACTTTCTTCCTTAAACGAGGACTTGTGAGAAAAACCACTGAATGAATTTTCTCAAAATAGTCACTATTCATATTGTTTTCAAAATGCAGATTTTGAAAATTTTTCACGTCTAGACGAATTGAGATAATACAAAAAATCTTTCAGTATATTACAGAATATTTTCAGAAAAATTTTCAACTCCGGACTTATTTCGGAAAAACTAAAGAAGATCGAGATAAAAAAAATCCAAAATTCAAGCGTAAATATCTTTTTAACTGCAATAGTTAACTTAAGTAAGCTGCCTCATTTTTTCTTTATCTTGCCAATTAATTTCTAAAAATATAAAAATCTTTAAAATCAGATTTCATTTGTAAAAGTTACGATTTTTAGAAACTTTTACATAATCGATGTAGTCAACTTTGACACCCTGTAGCTTATCTTGTGTTCTTATATTATGACTACGATATTATTTTTCTAAAAGCTTAGGTCCTCCTTTACAACTCTTCCATACATTTTAATTTAAACCGACCAGTAGTTTAGGAGATTCAGATTTATTACCAACAAATTTGTATTTGACCCTACTGTGTCTTATTAAGTTGCAATTTAACGAATTATCTCGAGCCCCTCCTTGCCACCAACCTATAACATGATATTAAAAACAATTTTTTTTTTTTTATTTCAATAAATTTTCCGTGCACTATCTTTAATTTTTTCTCTGAAAAGAAAAAAAATACATTTCATATATTTTATTTTACTGTTTTTGATAAGCGTAACAAAATCAAGCAAAAAAGAAAACCAACATTTGAAAAATAATCAAAATATTGTGGATATCTTGAAGGCAACTATACTAACAACAAAAACTAACAATTATAAACCCAGCAAACATTTTTAATATAAAGTCGTTTTTTTTTTTCTTTTATGACAAAGGTTAATTAAAATCTTACTTCAAATCTTTATCAAAATTGATTAAAAAAAAAGAAAATATTGCAAAATGTTTACTTTTAATAAAAATTCAATTTCATATCACTTTCTAATTTTAAATAAAACTTTTGGTTTACTGGGTAGAAATCAACAGTCAAAATTTAATGTATTTTTCATGTAAGTTATTCCACACATACAAAAGAAAACCACTGACGTCCTATGCTGTTGTTAAATGTTGGTTGACTGGCATGCCATGCAATGTGGCATGCTACATAAAACAATAATCAACACAACATATGCGTGTTGACATCAAAATAAAAAAATAAAAAACAACGACGAATACAAAACTAAAGCAGCATCTAACAAAACTAAATAATTTGTTTCTTGGAAATATAAACTAAATGTTAAATAAACATGAAATATTAAAGCAGCGCTAAAATGTTATATAAATTATAAATGTATATTTTAGTTATTTATTTTTTTCTCTCTGTCCGCAGGCCATCACAATGTTTTTTTTACTAGAAGCTATATGTAGCTGAAGGAAATCTTTTTGCTATTGTAAAGGGCCAAAAACTACAAACCGCCCCTGCCCCTTTCCCCTCTAAACATACACCCACAAACAGCTTCCTTTAGTTAAAAGCACAGCTGCTACATTTTCCTTTCCTTTTGTCTTATTCCCCTCCGTTTTAGTTGAACAAATTTCTCCCCTCGTTTAATTTGTTTTCCTCTGAGGTTTTTTCTTGCTTTTTCCATTATTTAGTTGAAATTTTTTTTGCTCTCTCTTTCTCTCTAGTAGGGATATTTTTCTATTTACTTGGCAGCCAAGTTTTGCTATAATTTTGGCATTTAATCAAATTTTATTACAAGTAATTTTTCGCCAAGTTTTGGTGAGCGAGTATGTGTTAAAAAGCAAAACGACAATCAACGTTTTTATATTCACTGTCGTACATCAGTGAAAACAAAAACAAAATGTTGTGAATTATGACAAAGAATACAGAGCTGTAAAAGAATGTAAACTTGAAGCTAAATAAAATATGTCTATGAAAACTGTTGCTGAGCATTTCATTTTGAGTATAAAATCTTTTAAAAGGCAAAAGATTTCGAAATCTTTTAATTCCTTTAGAGTACAAGACCTTTAGACTGGCACAGGTACTTACTCATACGTGTTATATGATAATAATGATGATGATGATGCCACAATAATAATGATAATAATGATGATTATCATTATTGTTTAAGTTGTTGTTATAGTTTGGTGTTTATTGTACTTAATATCATACGTTATGCTTCAAGGAAATTCAAAATTTCCTTTAAGCTTTTTTTAAAAGCATTTTCTTTTTTTCTTGTCTCTTTTTTTTTTTTTTTCTTTCTTCTTGGTAATAAAAATGGCTCAAGAGATGTTAAATTATTCATGCTCTATGACGTGAGTTAATGTGTTTGTTGTAGTTTTTTTCTTAGTGTCAGTGAAGCTTCAAAACTGTTTTTACGTTTTGTTGTTGCTATTATTGTGAATGATTGTTGTATGTATGCCATGAAAAAGTCCTGGATATTGTCATTTCGAAATGACAATCATTTTAGTAAAAACAACCATCTGAAAGAAATATCATCTTAAAGAATAATAATAAAAGAGAAGAAAGGCTCTACACTCACAAACAAGAAAAAAACAATGTTGACAACAATTAATTGCTGCCACTAACTGAGTTACTACTACAACTAGTGCTGTTTGGCAAACAATCATTGTAATCGTTTATAATTGTTTTCTTTGTTTTTATTGTTGGGGTATTTCTGAAGTATTATTGTGACAGCAGGAGGCATTCTACTCATTTTTGTATTTTATTATTGTTAAACCCGGTATGAATTCAATTTCAATTTTAAAAAAATATTTATTACGTAGATATACTCCTCTTGTTAGACAGATTTTCTAAAGAAATTTGGGAAAATAAATGACTCTTTTTTCCTTTGAAAAGTACCAAAATGTTAAATTATATTAATTTAATTATTAATTTCATATGTCATATACATCCTGCAAAATCAAATTATAAATTAACTAATATTAGATGAAAAAAAAAACGATAAATCCAGTTTGTGATTAAGGATTTCATAGTCATACACATAACTAAGTAGAACTCCTTAGCCTACAAATCACTATATTTAATGAAAGTAAACCATAATATAAGTAATAAGTAATGAAGTTACAGCATTATATTGTATCAAATCTCAACAACAGAATTTTCCAAATTTCAATGAATCAAAAATATAATTTAAATCATCTCCATATTATATCTAAATCATTTTTAAATATGCTCAATATTTTCGGATATTAAACAAATATTTTCGGATATAAAAAAACTTTGTTTTTTAAATAATTTCTAAAAAATCTAAAACCATAGATTAACATATTGAGACGAAATTCTCAAGTGACAATAAAACAAAATTTTGTATTTGTGTACAAAAATGTGTTTTTATATTCACTTTGGCAACAACAAAATATGTTTGATTACATGTATTTTGTCATTGCATGACTAAGGTTTTTGACAACCGACTTGGGTTTTTGACAATTAGTTTGGACTTTTTTTCTTAAAGATGAGTATATTTTTACAAGAATATTAAATGAATAAAATATTTTCATTTTTTCATTTTTTAATTATATCAATTAATGAATTGTTCAAAATTTCAATCATCACAGTTGCTTAATTTTGCTTTAAAAATTAATTAAATCAATCAAGTAGTTAATTGAATGAATATTAATATTATTATTAGTTTTACTTGAATAAATTTATTTAATTTTAATACAAATTTAAACAATTGTGTTAATTGAAAAAAAGACGGTAATAATTTTTTTTCTGTGTTTGAATTTGAATNNTTAATTGAAATTTTTCGAAAATATTTTTTTTCTATATTTTTTTTTTTTTTTTTAACAATTTATCAAAAATAAATTAATTTTTAAATCTATAAATTTTTTCATTAAACAAAAATTAAAATTTTTCTAATATTTTCCATAAAAAATAAAACAATTTATCGATTTTTTTGTTATCTTTTTAATTGTATTGTATTTAATTTTGTTTAAAGTCATCAGTGTTGCCAGTTTAACTTTCTTAAGGCTTTATTTCGCCTTTAGCTTCAAAATTTTCATTTTAGCTTCTAGCTTTTTTCCTAACCTTTTTTGATTCTTAATATAGCTTCAAAAAGGTTAAAAATTTATAAATGTTATGTTCAAAAAATCACAAATTTAAGCATTTTTGTGTATTTAGCGTTTTCCGACAACACTTAAAGTCATTATTCGGTCAACGATTTTAATAAAATATAATTTATTTTTTGTTAAAGAAAGAAATGAAGTTTTTTTTTTAAATTTTCTATAATTATTTTGTAATAATCTTTTTAACACAATTTGGTTAATATTTTTAAAATTATAGTAAAAATTAAAAAATAAAGTGAACATAATTTATAATATGGTGCAACTTGTAAAATCTGTTTTAGTTTTTGTACCATTGTTCAAAGAGAAAAAATTGAAGCTTAATTGTCAATAAAGTTAATATTATTTTAATAAAAATGTGCTGATTTTTTTTTCATAATATATAAAGAACAGCCCATAGTGAAATGAATAAGGTGGCAGGTGTTCTAAAAAAAAAACAATAACAAGACGAATTCATAATTTTTTAAAAAATTTAATTGTTTTGCTTTTTTAGTACAGTTATAAGTACTAAACAGCAAAATGAACTGTTTAAGCGAATTCACCTGTTTCAATTCGCTTTAGAAACTCAAAACTCGAAATAGTTCAGTTTTAAGATATTTTTATATTTTAATTAATCTTTTTTTTTTAATTATTTGTACTTTTTATATTTTTAATTTTAAAAAGTACCAAATTTGTTCATCACTGTTTGAAAATAATTTGTCTCTACATTAAATGTTTAAATAAATATTTGTTATTTTATGTTTGTTTGTATTTGTGTTTTTTTTATTGAGACAATTTCATTGTTTTTTTTTTTTTACAATGAAAAAGTTACATTATTTTTACAAGAATTGCTGCAAGAGTTATTTGTATGATTTTATTTTCTTCAAGGACTTATTTGTAAGACTTAATATTTTACAACCTTTGCAGGGGCATAATATGTTGGCATTTAAAATAATTGTGATGATTTAAGGATTAAAAATGAAAAATGGCTACATTGGATAAAATTAATTGTAATATATATTTAATGGGAATGAAATTTTATAGAGGTTTAAAGAATTAAAGATAATTTTAATTTCTTTAATTAATGGTTAGGAAATCTTTTGAATTTATTAATAAAATATAGCAACACAAATTAGTTCTTTTTCAAAATAAAATTAAAAATTTTTATAATTAAGAATCTTAAATTTGTATTTTATTTTTTAATTTTTTTTTCTATTTAATATATAAATATATTTATATAAACATTTAACCTTCAACTATAACCTTCTTATGCATTCAAGAGTTAATAACTAAAAATCAATGTCATCTAGATGTCTTCCTATTTAAGAACTATTAAGTTCTTTAACAATTTATGGCAGCTACTCAATATCAAGATTAGAAATAAATTCCTTTTTGAAAAATATCAAATAAACAAAAGAAAAAAAAAACCAAACAATGACAACAAAATCACAAGATAACAATCAGTTTATAAGAGGATTTCATTTATAAAGAATTCATTAAGAAAATTCATTTATTTAGTTACTTTAAGTAATAAAATAAAATAAAAATAAATAAAAATAAATAAACTACAATAACAAACATAAAACCAGAAAAAAAGGTAAATTTCATAAAATAAATAAGTAGATAAAGAAATAAAAGGATTAAGTAACACAATAACACAAAATATAGATAAATTTATTTCAATAGGCTTCTACAATGTTATGATAGCAGGGATTCTTAAAGGGTTTTAGCAAACAAATAATAACAAGAAATTAATAATAAAAATATGTGTTTAATTTTTAGTAATCAATTTAAGAATAGTTATGGTTTCAAAATTTTAAATAATTTAAAATGTTTTTGACCTTATGCAGGAAATAACCTAAAAAGAATTTATTAATTTATAATTCGCAATATAAAAATTATTAAATTTTCATTATAATGATTAATATTTATTCAAACCAATTATATTGTGTAATTTTATTTATATATTAATATTAATCAAATAAAATCATCGCTTCCTTAAATTTACACAAATTTATCCTAATGAGAATCTCTTATTTTTTATAGCATAAGTTGTAGGCTTTCACATCAAATATATGTATCTATATGTATATGCAACATTTTATTTAAACCAGTAGTAGAACCAGTAGAAGTTCATATATATATGGTTATAATATAGAAAATAATGAACATAAAAATAAATTGTCATTTCAAGATAACGTAAGCAAAAAAATACAACAAATATGTAAAACAAATTTACAAATATTTAAGTGTCTTTTTAATGATTTTTATAGTTAGATAAAATTGTTTGTTTCACATACATCTACAAAATTGTTGGAGATAAATTCAAGGTTTTAATAAAAACTTTAATTTGCTAAAATAATTTATAGTATTTTATATGTATTGAAAAAAAAAATCTTTTTAAATTCTTTTAAAACATTTCTCATGTTAAGAATCCTTTGAAGAAATTATTAAAATAGTTTTAGATATTAAAGTTGGAAGATATTTTACCTAAAGAATTTTTATGTTTGTTTAATAATTTGGCTGCAAAAAAAATCTGTAAAATTTTTAAAAAGTCTCATATTTAAGGAATTATTAAGAGTCATCATAAGAATGTAAAAATATATTATCTTTTTATTTTAGAGTTTTTTCTTAATGAAAATATATGAAAAAATCAAAAAGTTCTTTATTAAACTTAAAGCAATGAATGTTGTATATTTTTGTTCTTTCGAGATATTTTAAGAAAAATATTTTTTAGAAAAATCACATCAAAGAAATTTTTTTTTTTTTTGTTTTGTGTCATGGGATTTCACAGTTTAATCAAATAATGGCAATAAAAATAAATTTAACAAAAAATGTATAAATTATTATTTCTTTTAATCGTGTGGGACATAAGCAGCTACATGCAATAAAAATAGTTGAACATTAGCATTTTGACTAATTTGTGAATAAAATCAAAACTTCTACATTAATTTTAACGAAATTTTGTCTCGTTTTATTTGCCAGTTATTTAACTTTACGACTAAATAATAAAATTTGAAATTTTGAACACTTTTGAATTTAAATAATTTTTGTAAAAAAATTTTTTTTTGAAATTTTGTAAAAAATTAAAATTTTTTCAGGAGGTTGGACTTAATACCTCCATAACTGTTGGTCATATTGAAAAGTAATGTAAAAACTTCTTAAAGGTAATTTTGATTGGAATTTTTTGATTTTTCCTTTAATAAATTAAGACATTTTCGAGATATGCTTCAATACATAGTGCTGTATCCTTAATGTTATAAACCGCGATTTATTGTGAGAATTACAGTTAACTCAAAAAAAAATGGATTAAAGACGTGTATCTGAATTGATTGAAAAACCCCTTGCCACAGAATTTTTTTTTTTTTTTTTATTTTGTAACTCTGTATTACTCTTGTTTTCTAAGACAAAGTATTTTATTATTGATTTGGTGCATACTTTTTGGGGCAAACATTATTTAATATTAAGAAAGTAAATTATACCAGATAAAGTCGAATAAGTTACACATTTTTTGTCTTAAATATTATTATCAGACCTGTCACAGGAAACCATTCCGATCGAAAGAGGAATTAATTTCGTACTTTGCTTCTGTAGTTTCATTGTAAAAAAATTCTTTGTTTCATTTCGGAATGGTTTTCTGTAACAGAGGTGTATATTTGTTGTATTGGTTTTTATAGAAAATTTTATAATAAATTGCAGTTAAACCAAGAATAACTATAACCTTTTTCAAGATGTGTGTGTTATATGTCATGTCTAATAATATAGACATTTGTCGATTTTAATGGGATTTAATTTATTTTATTATGTTTTTAATAATCAACATAAAAAAGATGAGTTCATTATCCTATAACTTAATATATTTTTCTGGTCCTGGTAAAATTCTGAGTGTATATAACTATGATCAACCATCTGTCCCTTTTACGTCTCTCTATAGAAAGTAGAATAGAGCTCAGGGGTTGGATATTTCACCCGAAAATAGAAAAAATATGTAAATAAATAAAAAAATATTATGGACCAAGAGTTGTAACTTTTCTTTCTGCTGATAACTCTTTAATAAGATTTATATCAAGGACTAGAGTTGATTAAGAAAAAAATTAATTTACAGGCTTAACACTCTATAATCATTTGTATCTACATGGTCTGAGAATTCTCCTACCTCTGAATCAGTCTTGCGTTGCGTTATTTTTATAGTTTTAAAAAGAGAAAATATAAATATTATATGAAACATTAAACTATAAATATCAGACAAACTTAAACACATTTTAAAATAGATAAAAAATTATTACTTATTTTATAATTTATCATAACATTAACTTTTCTTAACAAAATTTCATGTTAAAGTTTAACAATTGACCAATAAATATTTCTAGTTTTCTTATAACATTTATGACCAATAATAATAATAATGATAATAATAATTTCCTTTTCCTAGACAAATTTTATTTCTAACAATGTTATTGTTATTTTTTATCTTTTTTTGCTTATTTGGCATAAATTTATAAGTTTTTATGTTCAGCTAAATATTACACCAAGTAATATTATGACAAACATGTTTTAGACAAAGATAATAGAAACGCTTTAGTAAAATAAAATAATCCAACCACAACGAAATTGTTGAAATTTATATTTTTGATATTTTTATTTTAGCTAAAAAAATTGTTGTTGTTTTTTTTTTAGCACTTTTTACAAATTTTCCTTAAAGTCTATTGTTGTTAAAATGTATATTTTTATTTAGAAAAATTAAAAAAAAAAGTAGTAAAGTTTCCTTTTTTATAAAACAAAAGTTTTATTCTCACACATTGTCGTTGTCGTTGTACTCGTACTCATACTCTTACTATATTAAGTACATGAAGCATGTTTTAGTTTTGATGTCAAAAGGAAAGAACATTTTATAGTCCAGCATATTGTTTTGTTTTATGTGGCACAAGAACTTTTTCATAAGGCAAGTGCCTTGCCTCCTTGCTACATACATACATACATACTTCAACTTTGAACTTTTTAAAAGAAGGAGCACAAAAGCCAGAACAATAATAAATAAAAAAAATAAAAGAAAAACTTGAAACTAATTGATTGATCTACCGACTTGCATGTTAAGTTGGTAACTTTAAAAGATAAAAAAAATTAAATTTTGTATTTTAAATAGGGCACAATTGAAATGAAGACAATGTTTTTGAAACCCAATAAAAAAACCTTAAAACTTATTTTTAGTAAATTAAGGATTTTATATATGTATGTATGTTTGTATGTATGTATGTATATATATGTATATGTAAATGTTTTTTTAAGATATTATTTAAAATATATATATAAATATTTTTCTTCATATTGGCAGCCTGCCCTTTCATTTAATATCTTTGAAATATCATTTTCATTTTACCCCCTATGGTTTTATTAATATTGCAACATGTAGCATAACAAATTGCCACAGCCAATAAAGCTTTAATAATTTATTTATTTCTGTTATATAAATCGATTATGACACAAAATAAATATTAAATTAATGCACACAATTTTTGTTATACCCTCTCTCTCTCTCTCTCTGTTGGAGGTCTCCTCTAACCAAATATTTAGTTTATTCAATAATTTCTTCAACTGAAGACCAACAACAACAACAAGAACAAATAAAAATAAAAATCAACAGAGAAAAAAACTTTGTGTATATTTAATTAAATTGTAGCAGCTTTGCCAGAATTTTATAATAAAGTCCTTTATTTAACTTGCAAATACTTGTAAAGTTTTCCTTTGGCCAAAGTAGAAAAAAAAAAGAAACTAAAAGAAAGAAAACAGTAAGAAAGCGTTAAGGTAGTTAAGATTAAATATTCTTTAAGTTTTTATTTTTTTGTATTTGTATTTGGCTTTTACTCAAAGCATAAGTTTCAATAATGTTCATTTTAATTTCGTAACACTTCTTTAAATGACCCTTAATAATTTAAGGGATTAAGAAAAAAAAAAGGAAGAAAAATATAGTAAAAAGAAAAAAAACAACAACAAAAACATTGATTACTTAATGAGCAGAGTATTTACGACAAACGTTATATAAATACTTAAGGATAAAAAGTGACAATAATTTATTGTTAACAATTTCAGTTAATTGCTAAAAATCTGTAGTTATCAGTTATGTAAGAACATGACACTCCCTTGATTATTAAGAGAAAATAAAGTAATTAATATCAATTGATTTTACCATTATTACGATATTAAAATGAAACTAATTGTTAGGGGGGAAGACAAATTACAGTCTCCTGCAAAAAGACACTTTTCCTTTTTTTTTATTTTATATGTCCTTCTGTAGGTTATAGATCTTTTCGAAAGCATCACATAAATATTTAAAAAAAAATGACTAAAAACCCTATACAGTTCTATATATTATTAAAATTCTATTTTAAAAAAATTGACTTTGATGTAAATTTTTGGATTTTTCTTAAGACTGATATATTTTGATATTTTGTTAACAAATATTAAAGACAGATATCTGGATCTGTCTTTAATATTGTGTTATATTTTCTTGTAGCTAATGAACAATTATTTATATAATATTTTAAGATAAAGTATTTTATTTGTATCATACTTTTTGGGGCAAAAATAAAATGTTCAGAAAGATGAAAAATTTAATAATTTCCACATTTGTTTTTTTAATTTAGAAAAAATATATCTTCCCAAGAAAATTAATATACCATTGAACTCATTTAATTTTATAATAAAAGTGAATTTTTACTCTATAATTAACGCCATCTGGAGGATTTTTTAAAAAGCTCAACGAGAATATTTTTCAATTCCTTAGTCGTTTTTTTTTATTTCCATAATAACTTTTATAGTTATTTTACTTTAATTTAGTAAAATAAATTACGTAAATATTAAGAACACTTTGAAATTTTAGTAAAATATACCTTTTTTGTGGCAACAAATAGACTCTAACTGTTTTTTAATCTACTAAATAACTATAAAAACTCACATAAAACGTAAAAACAAATTTATAATTTTTATTTATTATTATCATTTTTTTTTTTATTTCCTTCATTAAATTTAAGAAATTTTAAGTAAAAAATATGTGTGAATTTGAAAAATGTTTTTATTTTGATGTTCGTCTATGGACCGAAGCACTGTGAGGCGGTCACACTAGAACGTTTAATTCAATTTAGATAAATATTCAATTGATGTCAACTTCCACTCATTATCTTTAAAAATTTCCTCATAATTATGGGCAAAAATAATAATTTCCATGGACATTTTTAAATTTATCTTTTTTCATATTTTAACAATAATTTTAAGATTATTTAAAAAATATTATTGGATTTTCTTAATTTTTTCCTTAGTTTTTATGAAAATAAAAATAAAGAATTTGCTGCTTAAAAAAAAATGATTGTTAAAGGGTATATATATATAAAATCCGGCACAGGCCAATATTTTATATTCCCATTTAATTTCCACCATCACTTTGTAAACACTGACAGCATTTTTCTTTTCTCATTAAAATTTATATTTCATTATTTTGTATAAATTTTTCATATTTGTTTCATTATTTATGTTGGCTTTCAACTTTAATTACTATTGAGACAGTTTTTTTAATTTTTTGTTATATTTAGACTCCCATTAGGTTTATACTATAATAAATCACACAAATATTTGTCACTTTCCATTTTTGTTCTACAACTTTTTCATTCCAAAAATAAATAAAAAATAAAAATAAAAAATTAAATTAAAAAAAAACACAACTTTTAACCAAAATGTAGCTAACACCAGGATCATTAATCACAATTACCATAAAGTCAACAGTTTTTTTTTTAATTTTGTATTTTCATTTTTTAGCACATTTAACCAACACTTGGCTATTTAGCATTTTAATAGTAGTTAATTGCAAATAGACTGAAATGGCAAAAAAGTAAAATAAAATAAAAAAAGCAGCAGCTGAAATGAAATTTTTATAAAATATAAAAATACAATAGAAGCAAAAGAAGAGAATTTTATCTAATGGACAATAGTCGTAATTTAACAATAAATGAGTAAGTGTCCTTGAAATTAAGGCAGCTTATGGCAACAGCAGCAGCTGTAGCTTTTAGAAAATAAACTTGAGAAGCAAAAACCCACCAACATAACCATAGGCTGGGAGTTAATTAATGATAAATAAGACACATCGCTTATTAAGTAAAATCCTTGAGCAAAACATTTAGCTTTTTTTATTTCTTCCTTTTCTCTCGCTCTCTTCTATATATTTTGCAATTTTATGATTATTGTTTTAAATATATATTTTTTTTCTTCTCTCAACTTTTCTTAAAAGTTTTTTTTTAGAAATTCAAACGAAAAACCAACATAACCAGCATATCCTTAGTTAATGGATAAAGTTTCCTTTTAGCATTTTTTGCTCAAGAAAATATTGTCGTTGTATACTTTTATATTTTTATGCTTTCCTTTCTCGTTCAGGAATTTCGTGCAAATATTCTCATTTTCTCTTATTATCGATGTAACTAACTTTGTAACGTCCAAAACAATTGTAGGACGAGCTGTTGATAAAATTTGTAGTTGCTTTCAATTTAATGATTATTGTTGTAATTACACAAAAGGCGAACAGAATAATTATTTTTATTAGTTATAATTTTTAAAAATATATTTAAATTGGCTTTAACTTTGTTGCCAACTGATTGCGTGTAGAATTAGGAGAAGGAAAAGTAAAAAGTTTAACTTTGCAGAAGAAAGTTATTTTACAGGAGTTGAAGGTTTTACAAAAAGAAGAATAATTGTAGAATTGTTAATAAACTTTAGAATTTAATTGATTGTATTGTAATGATTCTTAAATTGATGTTTTTCATTTTTTATGGAAAAAAATAATAATATTAATTTATTACCTATCAAAAGTATAGAAACAGAAAATCAATTTTGAGAGAAAAATATGATGACAAAAATTGTACTGTGGGGGGATTCACAATGTGTGCTATCACGTCGTATTTTCATAAGTCATAAAATTTTTCTATGAATAAAAAATATCGTTCTTGCTTTTCTTATGTAAAATTTTATGACATTATGACAATACGATATGATAGCACACATTGTGAATCCCCCATGTGTTTCACTAAAAAATAATGCCACAAAAATAACTTAGCATATATATAACAGACCTTTATTGACAACATCACAAATTAGGTTAAACTTTTCTAATGCAATCTTAAAATTTTTCAGTTATTAACCCAAGAAGCAAAATAATACAATAGTGATTCGAATTCATATTGCTTAGAAGACAAATTTTATTTCCACCATCTTTATATTATGGAAATTTCCTCCGATTTAAAATTGTATATTAATACTTTAAAAACTTTCAAAATTTCTTTAGCAAAAGCAAAGTGCCTTGCTTATTAGGGGCTTTAAAAATATCTGTACCATTTTTTAACCCTTTCTTCGAATTTTCACAAAAAAGTTCTGAACTTTTGACATCAAAAAAAATTATTATTTTCGCAAAAAAAACTTTCAAAAACATAACTATACGACATGTTGAAAGTATTGCTTCAAACGTGTCGAAAGAATTTTTAGTCGTTTGATATATATGTTAGATAAACCATATATCGATGGTCTTCATAAACGTCATTTCAACCGTTTGGAGAAATCTTATTTTT
This sequence comes from Phormia regina, assembly GCA_001735545.1. Classification (NCBI taxonomy): domain Eukaryota; kingdom Metazoa; phylum Arthropoda; class Insecta; order Diptera; family Calliphoridae; genus Phormia; species Phormia regina. The sequence goes on from MINK01173212.1 coordinate 19,445, forward strand.
TTAACGCTTTCTTTGTTTATATATTGAATCCACCTTTCTTAAGACCACACAATATTTATTCAAATCTTGAAACTAAAAAGTAAACTCTACTTTATCTCTAACGAGAGCATGTCCACCTGAATCATTTGTCTTCGATAATAACGAGTGGCAAATCGGCTCTACGAAGCCGATCGAACTTCAGTAAGAAGTTTTGCAATCAGATTGGGATGAGACTGCAATTTTGCAATGCATTTTTCACTGTGTTTTTTAACTCGTCAGTTACAAATGGTACCTCTAAATCTCTATGGATAATCTCATTTCTTTATATCATGGTGTTCCCGTCATGATTCTAAGAATTTTTGATTGGGTCCTCTGTATATCGATACTCGTTTTACTGACTGTACCTTATAATTGGATAATTGGTTTTAAAACAGTTTTATACAGGATGAGTTTATTGTCAAGGCTTAGTTTTGACTGACTGTTTATTAAGTCTCTTAGTTTCTATATGACGACGCTAAGTTAGTCGCCTATCTAAATGTATACCAAGGTATGTAACATTATCGGACTGGGGTTACTTATATCATTAAGTTTAACAATTTCCTCTACTGAGGATGAATGTAACTTTGTTACTTTTCAATTCATTTACTTATATGTATACGTCAGTTGTCTCCACACGTCGGAGATAAATATCAAGTTGACTAGATGCTAAGTGTCTCTGTGTTACACCTGCTTTATTTCAAATTCTTCTGTTACAAACTCGTTATATTTCAACTCTAAAAATCGGTCAGATAATAATTTGTGTTTGTGCCAAAACTTTTGTCGAAAACTTGAAATTATAGGTTATTTAATTAGTTCTTAAAACAACAAAACCTACATATGTACATATATAAAGAGTATAAATGCAAGTATATCTTATTCAAAAAAAAAAAAAAAGAAAACTATTTTTTTTTTTTCTTACCTAAACCCGCAT
>MINK01173212.1:20458-32483 GCA_001735545.1 Phormia regina
AGAAGATTATAAATGCAATTATATCTTATTTTATTAAAAAAAAAAAAAAGAAAACTATTTTTTTTTTTTTTTTTTTTTTGCATTTTTCCTTTCACTATTGTTATTTACAATGACACATCTGCTGCATTGTTGTCATGTTCATTTAATAATTATTGTCAATAATAATGAAATTAAAGGAGAAACAAAACAAAAAAAAAAACAAACACAGCAGGATTTCTTTTTCATTGTCTCTTTTTTTACACTTTATCTGTTCTTTAATTAATTGAGTTTTAATTAGAAATATCTTAAAAAAAATCCAATTAAATCATGAAGATTTAAACAAAAAGCTTTTAGCAAGAAAATCTCTAATAAATTTAATGTTAAGTTTAACATTTTATTTCTTCAATAATTAAATGTCTTGTTATTTTCATTTTTTTATTTTTATTATTTTTATTTTTAGTTTTATTTCAAGTTTAAATATAAAAGAAATAAAATTCAATTTTAGAAATATAATAATGTTTTGTCAGCATTTGTACTGTAGGTTGTAATAAATGAAAATGAAAATAAAAAAAATTATATTTCTGCAGCTGGCAGTTAGTTCATTGTTGTTTATGGCTTTTGATTGTTTTTATTTTTATTTTCATTTTTTTCTACTGCTACATAAGAACTTTACATGCTGCAGTAGTAGCAGCAGCAGTTGTAACTTTGGTTTTTTCATTTAGTTTTTGTTTCTTTTTTTCATATTTTTGTGGTTTTTTGTTGGGTTTGTATTTAAGTCAAATAAATGAAAATTGAAAATGTTTTTTTTTTTTAATTAAATATTTTATGTTGTGTGTTTTATATTAAATAGATAAACATATTTAACATACAGCTTTATAAAGTTCTTAATAAAATTATACATTTCATGTTGAATTTTGTTACTTTTTGGGACAAAAATAAAATTATGCAAGTCGGGGTTCACATATAGCTATTTTTTTAGCCGCAATTTTGACTTCGTTGAAGAGAGCGCTGAAGAGAATATAAAAGTTTAGCATTCCGCAGTGGCTTAAAGTTATCTACGCGTGATATAAAATATATTTAATCGCTTACTAAATTTTTAATATTGTTGTAGGCTCTGATAAGACGTATAAAAAATATGCCTGCATGTCTTATTTATCTTTCATCGTTTTCGAATTATTTGAGTTTCAATTTTTAAGCACCATAATTTTGCATGTTTTTGGTCCAAATATTTTCATATATATATCCTAGTGTTTCCAACCAGTTTTATTATTTTTTTCCCCTTAACTAGTTAAAAAACAAAATTATATATTGAATAAAAAAGTTTCAAGTCGATATCTTTATCGATTCCAAAAATACACCATTTTAGATTTGAAAATTGCAAAAAGGACGACATTTTGTGTTTTTTTTTTTTTTAGCTGAAAAGGTATCTACACACTTTTCTATCAAAAATAATATTTTTTTAGCAACATATAATAATTTTGCACTTTTCTGAAAGATAACTTCACAGAGATAACTATAAGATAAAAATCAAGCCCAATAACTAAATTGGTCAATATACACACTCTTCCGAATTCGACCCATTTGATATGAAAATTTTGATTTTAGACCATATTTTCTAAAATCCCAAAGCACAACTCGACAAGCGGAATATATTTTGCTTTAATTAAAAAAAAAATCAGAAAAACTATATACACGATTTTCTCCATCTGAATTTCATTGCTTAGCCTACACAATTCTTCGTTATATAGAAAAAACTTGAGATCAATATATTTTATAGAACCGAAACTATGTCACTTTAAAGTTTAATAAGTCACAGAATGAAAGCATACTTTTAATTATCGATAAGATAGTGGGTGAAGGGTATAAAAGATTCGGCATAGCCGAATATAGACCCCGTTGTTTTCAATTACCTTTTTCTAAGTATTTGACAGAACACAATCAAATCTATACGGTTTGCCAGATTATAAATTACAAAAAATAATAAACAAAAAATAAGTCCAAAAATACATCAAAATATTGAGGCTGTAAGATCCATTATCAGCGTTGTCAACTTAATAGCTTTAGCCCTATTTTTAGAGCTTTACAAAAATTTGGACATGAAAAATATTGGGTCACTGTTTGACGTTTTTCAGTGCTTTTTTAAAAGCTTTTAGTAACACAAAATTTAAAAATGTCAATAGTAATTAAACGTAAAACAACTAAGAAAATGTTTGAACAGAAGCCTTACAAGTAAATTACATAAATTTTATTAATAATTCAATATTATTTTTTAGTTTTAACTGAATTCTCTAAGTCGTAATATCGTTATTGCTTTTTTGCGTTTCTATGCTTTTTGAAAATTTTAAGTTGACAACACTATTTATTATTTAGGCAAATGGTAATCATTTAAAAAATTAATTTTATTTCATCAGGATGTTTTTTTTTATAAAAACAACATTATTATATAACAAATATCAATTTATCATACTTTAAGCCAAAAAATGTCATCAATAATATTTTTGTCTTTAACAGCAAGAAAACAATTAACTTTATTGCTATTTTTAGAACAATTCTCCAAATACTAATAATATATGACATTTTATTTTTCTACTCAACAATCACACATTTATTACACAGTGTAACATTTATTTTCATACATAAAAAAAAACGATTTATGCACAAAATTGGATTCAAGGGAAATAGTTTTCTCTGATACTTTAGATTTTCTCTAAAAAGATCTTCAAAATTTCTTTAAAAATATCAATACAATTTGAATGTCAAATGAAAGCTAAGAATCCCAACAACAAAATAATAGTTTTTTTATTTAAATGTTGCAACAAAAATATCCTTCTTAAAAATTTTCTTCAATTAAAAAAATCAGACTTATTAAAATTTAAAGCGACATTCATAGTTTCAGTTCTATAAAAGATATTGATTTCAATCTTTTTCCATATAACGAAGAATTATGTCAGCTAATCAATATAATTTGGATGAGGAAAATCAAAGTTTTTTTTTTCAATTAAGTCAAAAAGTTTGTAAAAAAAATTGTAGTTTTTTAAGAAACTATAAATATTTTATCTGTAATAAAATCCTTGTTAGAAAAGATGTTTTGACGAAATTTTCACCAAATATGAAGTGATAAAGTGTAAAAAATTTTAAAATTTTTGTAACAGTAATCCCTCATTTCTTCCAAAAAAAAAATGGTGCAAATTCCAAAAATGGATTTTTTTAACATTTGTGGCTATAGAATTCACATTTTGATTGAAAGCTTTTGATTTTGATTGAAAGCTTTTAACAATATATTGAAGATTCTTAAAATATATTCCGCTTGTCTAGTCGTCGTCATAATTTTCATATAAAATGGGGAGGGTGTGTACCATGACCAATTGAGTTATTGGGCTTGGTTTTTATCTTATAGTTATCTCTGTGAAGTTACTTTTCAGAAAAGTGTAAAATTATTATATATTGCTAAAGAAAATTTTATTTTAGATAAAAAAAGTCCTCCTTTTTGCTATTTTTAAATTTAAAGTCATTTATTTTAGGATATCAAATTCACATTTTTCTTATTCATTACATAATTTTGTTCTTTAACTATTTAAGACAAAAAACTTATAAAATCGTTCAGAAATATTAGGAATTATATGAAAATTATTGGACCAAAAACATGCAAAATTATGATGCTTAAAAATTCAAACTTAAATAACTCGAAAGCTATAAGAGATAAATAAGACATGCAAGCTTGTTTTTTTTAAGATCTTACTGGTACCTACAATAATCTATCAAATTATTTGAAATCGGACGAGAAAAAAATTGGCAAGGGATTAAAAAAATTGTACTCAACTTTGAGACTCTTTAGCTCCGCGCTGGAAGGGTATGTTTGGTTCCCCTTCTAAACTTAATATTGAACACTGTTCTGCTACGCCTATATCAAATTTCATAAAATTCAACCAGCCGATAAGAACTTAAAGATTTATTTCCAAAAAAATTTCAATTGTGTCCCATTGTGAATTGTAGAGATTCAATACACAGTGGGCTTATTTAATGTTGGGCTTAACATAATGTTGTATATTTTTTATGTTAAATATTTTATACGCAAAAGTTGCGTATTTTACGATATTTTGACGTGCTTATGTATGAGTTATAGTTTGATGTATAAGCTCTATCTTTGATACATAAGTGTATTAATATTTTCATGTACAATTGTCGCACAGTGTAATTGTGTAAGTGTCTATATTTTCATCAATAATTTCCAGAATATTTTGTATTATTTGTTCCCTATTACTCTTATATAACTCGTAGATTTCAACAAGAAAACAAATAAAACATAATAAAAGCAACAACAACAAAAAAACAAGAGGCTTTATTAAGTTGAACTAATCTGTTGGCCACTAGAGCGTATAATGAACAAGTTTATTGTTTGGCAAATAATTGAATCAAGTACACGCCATAGTGTCCAGCAAATACTTCAAAACAAACTCTTCAAAATACATTGAAGAAATACAAGACGAAAAAGAAGAAGAAGAAAAAGAATTTATCAATAAATGTATTTAGTTGAAACTATACTTAACCGTAGTAGTAGTAGTAGTAGTAGTAGTGCTATTACTTAGTAACAAATTGTTAAATATTACAAATTCATTTCTCTATTTTTTTTTGTTTTTCTTTTTGTGTTTATTTTAGTTTTTCTTGAATAGTCCCACTCTTAAGAGGCAATTCAAACAATTATGTGTCATGATATGCTATGACATGACAAGACATGACATTTTGTCATTTAATCCCTCCCCTTCCCTTCTCTTACAAACAAACGAAACAAAAGAGAAATGGAAAATAAATATACATATACATACATACATACTTAGATAATACATCGACACATAAACATTATCTTTAATAAAAATATTTGTTAAATTGACTTTCTAACACTTACCACACAATATTTTTCGCTCTTCTTTGAACATTCCTTTAAATAGAGATGAGCATACTGTTCGGAATAATTGAGGCAGGGAGTAATGGAGCCAACACCCTCATTATATTGGCCACACATGTAACACTTGAGTCCATTTACAGTAACAAGGCCACATACGAGCACCGTTAACAAGGCAATAAAATTTTGATAACTCATGATTTTAAATGATGGCATTGTACGAAATACTTTTCTAACAGATCCTGCTGATGTTACTTCTGTTAGTTCAACGGGCTGTTCCATCAAAGAAAACAAAGAAATATCTGCTGCTGCTGCTGATGATGATGATGAAGAAGACGAGACAGTATCAACATTTGATGTTGCCTCCACGGATGGGGATAACAATGATGTTGCTACTGCTGCTGCTGCTACTGATGAAGATGATGACGATGGGGTTTTTAGTATTGTTGTTGTTGGTGTTCTAGTTGTTGATAATGTTGATTTTATTGTTGGATATTTGTGTAATGTTATGGCGGCTCTTGTACGATTGGGATCAGCAGCAAATGATGTTTTTGTTGTAGCAATAGTCGATGATGACGACAATGATTTTTTATTATTATTTTTTATCAATAGTGACATTATAGAATTTTCTTTTATTATTATTTTTGTTTTTGCTGTGTTTGTTGGTTTTATGCTTTTAGTACCGTTATTTTTTTTTTTTTTTTTTTGTGTTTATCTCTTTAATGATGTGTCAAAAAGAGGAGTGATTGAAGGCAGATCTGGGAGTTTTTAAATGTCTTATTGTTTTTTTTCTTTATTTATTCGGCAATTGAATTGTTATTTCTATTTTTAACTTTATTGTTCTACTCTAGTTTTATCTTAAACTGTTTTTGCTTTTATCGTTTATTTAGTTTTATTATTTACTGCAATTTTAAAAAGAAAACAATTTACAATTTTATTTAAACAAAAAAAAAGAAACGAAATGAAACAAAATAAGTGAAAATAATTTTTTCCTCCATAAAAACTCAATGTTTTGTTTTATTTTTATTATACATATATTTTTTTTTTTTTTCTTTTTAGCCAAAAGCTAAAAGTTTATTTAAGCCATAGGTACCACCTTTTGGTTGTTCATTTGTTTTATTTTTTATAGATTTTTTTTTTAGAAAATAAATTAAAATAAAATACGATTAGCTGAGTTCGTTTTTCTTTCATTTGGTTTCTTTTGTGTTTTTCTTTTAGAATAGTTTTTCTACAAAGTATTATGCTGAAGTTTAAACAAACTCTTTGTCATTGTTTAGTATATTTTTTTGCTAAATTGTTTGCAAAAGCGATTTTAAATCATTGAAAAAATATTGGAAAAATAAAAGTTTAAATTAAAGTTTGTTTCTAATTATTGATTTTTTTTGTAGCAAACGTTAATTAAGAAAAGCAAAACTAAATAAATAATTAAACTGAAAATTACATATACATATACATATATGTTTAAAGGCATAACATTTTGATTTAATCTTATATTAAAAAAATCAGAAATTTACCATCTTTATAAATACCTATAAATTTAAACTAAAAACAACATATGGCCACACTGATACTACTACATTTAGTAAATTTAAATAGATATGATATATAAATCTATGACTATTATTATAATTATTATTATTATTATAACTCAACATATGAGTAAGTAATAATTTAATGCAAATTAGTTATATGCCATCAAACAGTTGAGCCAATCACAAAAGTGTTTGAATAAACTTTTTGAAATGAATTATTTAGTTTGAAAAATTTCTATAAATTGGCTTTTAAATCCTTTTCAACTATTTTTGGGAGAATGAAAAATATAATGGTAATTAATTACTTTGTGAAATCTGCATTGGTTTTTGGACTCTTGCGACGCAGTTTAGTACCAAGTAGATGTAAATATAATTTACAAATAAATATCGTCATTAAAAACATAATAATAAATAAACGTTAAATATTTAAATTAAAACGTTAAATATTTAAATTAAATTTACCATTTTAGACCAATGCACAATGGATTAGAAATTAAATTTTTTGGAAATTAAATTTTTTTGGATGATTGAATTTGCATAAGTTTGGATGGGGTACACAACGGAGTGCGAACATTATTAATTATAATTATAAAATTTATTAATTATAAAATTTGTTGTAACTAGTTAAATTAAAAATAATAAAATTAGTTGAAAGTTATGGAGAAAGAACTGTACCAAAATTGAGGTACTTAAAAATCAGGTGATAAACAAAAAGCATTTAAAATTTTTATGTTGGATGTACCTTTCTTTGAGCCCACTTAGCTCCGCCCCTGAGAGGTTTGTTGGGAACCTCTTTCAAACTTAACGTTTATTTCCAATCATTTTCAATTCTGTCCCATTATTCAATGCTGGATATAGAAAATATCCAATACTTTACATAAGGTAAAATATATGTAAGTATTCATTTAAAATAGATTTTTTGAAATTCATTGTTTTTTTTTTTTTTTTCATTTCAATTTTCAATAATACATCTTAGTAGCCCTAAGTTCGATAACTTCGACATAGAAATTATTAAACTTCTTTATCTTTCTTATCCAAGTGCATACCCTATGTAGCCATTTTTTTATTAATATTGAAGACAAAATTGTTTATTACATAAAACATTAGCATTTAATCTGGGACAAATAGTTTTAAAACACAAATAATAAATTATGAAATATTATGATAAAAATTAATTCTAAAATACATAATACATAATATTTATATTGAACATAATTTTTCAAAAATTTTTTGTCTTTATGGAAAATTAATTCGTGAATAAACAGAGGCCATAAAAACTAGAAGCATAGAGTAACACATAGAGGCGAAATTCTCGATTGACAATTAAACAAAATTATTGTTTTGTGAAAAAGAATGTAATTTTACTTTCTTTTGTCAACAACAAAATGTACACACAGAAAAAAACTTAGTTGGAAAATGGTTACTAATACTAATATTTGATAGAATATAACAATATATTCCAATATTTATTCCAACGCATTTATTGTTTACATGGATAACGGATTATCGTTTTGGAAAAACATCCTAATGCAAAAACAACATACATATATGTGACTACATATATTTTAGTTTAATATGAATTCTCGCACATAAATATTGATGTTATATGATTTGATTGCAATTTTGAAGCAATTATAATTTTATGGATCAAAAAATAATTTTATGGATAAAAAAATTGTCCATATTTCGCATTGCAGTCCAGATTTTAAAGTAATAACAACTCTTTTTTCATTGATCAAAATAATAAAAATTAATCATTAGTGAAAATAAAAAAAGTATGAAGGATTTTTTTTTTTTTAATTTTTTGATCATTAAAGATTGTTTATCGTTTGAAATAAAAAGAAAAAAAAATAAATTAAAAATAAAAATTTATTTTTTTTACTATAAAAATTTCCTATATCTATTATAAATAATTGAACGTTTACAAATATGTACTTAAAAATAATTCAAAATTTGTTGCTGAAAAAACAAAATAAATATCATAAATCTCCTTTCTATTGCAAATAAATCAAAAAGTCTTACCTACCACATTTTGCGTGGTAACTAACGATATACTATATATATTATTCTCTTAAAAAATATTTAAATTAAAAAAAAAGAAAACTATGTATGTTTTTTAATATTTAGATATAAATTTGTCGTTATTAAATTTGCATTTGAAATTGATTTTTTTTAATTCAATTTTCTTTACAAAAAAAAAAACGAGAAAAACATGATACAAATTAAATTTTGGCCTAAAGCCAAAAGTACAAATGTATAGATAATATTTGGTACAATTTTGGTGTAAAGTGATTAGGAATTTTTACACCTTAATGCTGCAACAGCAATCTCTTATTTAGTAGTTATCGTAACATATCCAACAATATATTTTATTATTAAAAATCAACTAAAATTACAATAATAAAATCTTAAATTTTTTTTAAAAATTATTGCTATTTTAGAAATCTGGGCAATAACACTTGTTTATTTCTTTATTTTAATAATTTTCAATTTAAATTACACAAGAAGGTTGCTATTTGATAAGTTTTTTTTTTTAATTTTTATTTTTTTGCTGACTCTTTAAAGTACCATCACCTAGAAAAATTTAATCATTAGCACTAATTAAATAACAAAGCTGCATTAAAATAACAACATCAACAGTTGCCTTACAATTACAAAAACAATTAATTTGCAAATTGACACATGATTTGATGCAATGACATATTCATACACTTTGTTTCTCTTGATTATTTAGGGGCGTTGTTTTCTTTTAGTTTTGTTTTTCATTTAGGTTGAGTTAAACAACAAAAAAGTAATAATTATGCAAATATTGTTTTTTTTTTATTTTTTTGCAAATTGTTTTGTTAAACTTTTTAATTAAATTGTTTTGTTTTACATAAGTTTTTTTTTTAATTTTCTTTGTTTTTTTTTTATTTTGTGTTAATGATCATCTCACTTATCTACGTATATATTTCTTTACCAATCGTTGTTGTTGTTGTTATATTTGCTCCTACTTTTCTTGTTTTGTGTTTTAAATCTTTTGATTACAAAACTACAAAATCAACCAATTTTAAATTTGTTCTCTTTTTTTATTTATTAAACCGTTATTTTTCTTTATTTTATTATATTTGTTTCTGTATTTTTTTCTCTTTTGTTCCGCTTTACGCCATACACGTTGAACTCGTTATCGAAGACTAAACACTGCTTACGATGCTGTAGTCGTAAGCCATGCCTTTTTAACACACTTTCAATTCACGAAAATAAATAACACAAATATACGAATCACAACGAATGCTACCAACCACATACACATACACACACTCATAAGCCTACAAACAAATTGAGAAATATATATACACACACACTAATAAACAAGCATATCCGCAATGTATGCATGAATATGTTACAAAAACAATAAAAACAAATATCATTTTGAAATTCTTATTGTTGTTACTTGTTTGTGGAATGTGTTATAGATAAAAGCAGCATGTTATGTTAATTTACATTGAGAAGTGTTCAAAAAAAAGCTTTTATATCCTAAAGTTAAAGTTTAAAATCCATTGCTTTGCTAGGTTTAATAAATAATAAAGAAAGAAAGAAAGAAAGAAAGAAAGAAAGAAAGAAAGAAAGAAAGAAAGTTGCAAATGTACCCCTCTAAGGAGAGCGATCGAAAAAATCTTAACACCCGTTCAGCCTCATAACTTTTTTACGAAGCAATATTAAAAATCCAAATTGGTCCTATAGAGAAGCTCAGACCACGGGCTACTTATATACATAGAAGCCAGTAAAGGGGCATGAAAATTAAAATCAAATTTCATACAAAAATGTTCATGTTGTAAAATGCACGATGATACGTTAGTACTGATAAAATTGTTGCAGCATCCTGGTCAAAATTTTTATGTTAATGATTCTCGAGTATATGTTAAGATAAATTTATGACCGAAAAGCAATCAAAATTTAATAAAAAGGAGTTCTGGTTTCTCTATAAATATCGAAAAATATAACAAAGAGTGTTTGCGAAAAATGGGTCTACATATTTTCTAAATTATCTGTAGCTAAGACCAGTGAAGAGATATTGAATTCTTAAGAAAAGGAAATTAAAGAGGACCAAAGAGATGTTCCAAAAAATTTTTGAAACAAATATCAAATCTCAGTAGTTAGTGGTTAGAAGAATAAAAATTATATTTTTCTGTGATCAGTAGTATAATATCAACTAAACAAAAAAAACAATGAAAACTCTAAGATCAGTCATTTCCAAGTTTTTTGAATTTCATGTATGTTAAGATTTTTTTGATCGCACTCCTTAGGAATGAAGATTATATGTATGTTCTTATAACTAAATTACAAAAAGGAACAAAAAAATATTTTCTGTGGAACGGAATGACTAAGAAGTCATGGAATTCTGATCTTATAAGTCATTTTTTAGTTACAGTTCTCGAATAATAATAAACTTCTCTACTTGTCTCCTATTAATTTATATAGTCGGTCAAGACATATCACACGTGTGTGGGAGGGTTCTTCTTTTTTCCAGACTTGTGGACCAAAACAATCTTGTATTAAGTGTAATATGGTTTAATTAAAAAACTTTATAACACTTGATAAATTTCAAATCGGAAGAATAAAAACACTAAATAAATAAAATACTACGTATATGTCGTATCATTTTATATCTTATATATTTTTCAAATTAAAAATATTAAGGATTTATAATGATACAACAATACGATGAAAGTTGTAAATTGGTTAAAAATGTTTTATATCCTAAAAATTATTATTTATATTTATTTGCACTTTTTTTCTTACTTTTTTTCTTCTTACAAATTTTAAAATTCACAAAATATTGTTAATAAATTTTATATAAAATAAAACAATTTCAATTAATGTGTTTGTAAATCCAGTCGACATAATGAGAAACTTTAGTGTAAACACCGGGATAAGGAGCCACAGTACAAGGCTTAATACTCCAGGAAACAATACCCAATTGAATGGAACCTTTGTATAACAAAGGACCACCTGAATCACCAGAACATTGACCTTTACCACCTTCATCAACACCACCACATATATGATCACTAGTAGTAGCACCATCATGTCTAGCATTGCATTCTTCATCGGAATAAATTTTCAAATCCACTTCCTGCAAATTACTCTGGATATAACCACCAGTCTGATGGAAAAAAAAACAACAAATACATTAATATAAAATTATATATATTTTTTTTTTGGAAAAGAAAACACTTACAGCATTCAAACCCCAACCAGCTAAAACACCAGGAGCACCCTCTTTAGTTTGAGGAATTTCAAAGTATGGATCGGGCAAAGTAACAGGAGCAAGTGTTTTGTAATTGTAAACGAATGAACCTTCCAATTCCAATAAGGCAATATCATTGGCATATGATTTGGAGGGAGCATAATCTTCATGCATAATAATACGCTTGACACCAACAACATTTTCACCTTTGGCACTTATTTTAGTTGTAGCATATTGTACACTAATTTGATTAGCCGAGCGACCATTAACACAATGAGCTGCAGTTAAAATCCAACGTGGAGCAATTATGCTAGATCCACAAGAATGAGAACCGGTGGAGCCACGCAATGACACCATAAATGGATATTTGGTTATATCGGTAGC
>MINK01173213.1:0-18317 GCA_001735545.1 Phormia regina
GATAGATAGATAGATAGATAGATAGATAGATAGATAGATAGATAGATTGATAGATAGATCGATAAGTTTTTAATATTTTAGTTCTATATTAACAAAATTTAAATAATTTTCAAAGGCTTTAAATTTGCTTTGAACAGTTTAATTTGGTTATTCAAAAAATTGTTTGTTTAATAAAATTATTATATTGAGCTTTAAGCTTTTGAAGATAAAAATAATAATAAACTAGAAAAGTATTTGTGAATTGAAATGAAATTTAAAAAACTATAGCAAGTAAAAATAAATTTAAAGTGAACTAAAATCTAAAAAAAATTATAATAAACTAAAATATAAAACTATAAATAATATAATTAAAAAAAGCTTTAAAAAATTCTATGAAAATTCAATGAATTTAAGACAAAAGTTTTAATATTTTAAATTCTATTTAATGATTTAAAGCTGAAAAATATCTTATAAATGTTATTTAATAATAATGAAATTTGTACTAAGCTTTCTAGCAAAGCTAGACGACTAATAAATATTATTGTATATAAAAGCAGTGTAAAGCTTTTAAAAAAAGCTTTCATTTTATTATGAAAAGAAATACGAGTAAATGTCTTTATTTTTGAAATGCTTTAAGCCTAAATACTTGATGACTTATTGGATTATTGGACAAAATAACAAAATATATTTTGGAGAATTTGGGGTAAAAGCTTTTATATTAAGTGTTAAAAGTGTATATACAACTGCGTGTTGAGTTTTTTTTTTTTAAATGAATTTATAATGAAATAATTTTATGAGAGTGTTAAATGTTAAAAAAAAATATTTTATATAATTATATATAGAGTTTAAAGAAAATATAGTAAAACTACTTATGATTTTATTTATTTATTTATTTTCAAAAAATATTAAATAAATAGAAAAAGCTCCTTTTTTTCAACATCCATTTGATTATTATGGTTTAAACAAAAACCTACCTTTTCCGTATCTAATCCTTTGGTCATAGCCCACGTGGATACCACATAATCCATAACACGTTCACTTAAAGCTTTTGGTACTTCATGTAATTTCATAAATTCTCTAACATTATTGAGCATATCATGATATTTAGCCGTGGCCGAGGTCATCTGTTGTATAATAGTGGTGACATGACCAAATATGGTGGCATAAAGAAGAGCTGTTTATTTTTAATGGAAAGAGAAGCAGAGAGTGAATAATACATTTATATATAAAATTATTCTTAAAATACTAGGACTTTAGTTTTTACAATCTTTTAGCCATTTTACCAGTAAAGCTTAAATTAATTGAGCTTTTTTTTCATTAATTATTAAAACTTAAATACTAAAATGTAGATAGAATTCAATGCCTAGCTAGAACAGTAATAAATATTTCAAATCTCTCCATTAAGAGAAAATTGTTGGAATTTTTCTTATAATAAATAAAATATAATATTTGAGGTTAGATTGAAAAAAATTCATAAAAACTTACAATTTCACCAAAATAAAAATTGTTATTTAATTTTGATGCAACAAAGTATATGCTGCAACAAAATTTTTTGCTATAAATATTAAAATTATAAAAATAAAATTTAAGGTTAGGTTGAAAAAAATTTTTGCTAAGCAAAATTTTATAAAAATTCAAACTGGTTTTTAATTCTAAGGAACTTAGCTATCCTAAGGCATTCATATTTTTTAAAAAATCTTAAATTGTGGAAAATAAAATTTGAGGTTAGTTTGAAAAAAAATGTTATTAATAAGAATTTCAAGAAAATATTAACTGTTATTTCATTCTAAGAAAAAATAAATAATAAAATACTAAAATTTTGCTAGAAAAACTGAAATTTTTAAAATTTAATTTGAGGTTAGGTTGAATTTTTTTAAGAAATTTAAGAAATTTAATATAAATTCAATATATATTTTATTTCAACTGCTATTAGCAATTATATGGCATCAAAATGTTGTCAAAAAAGCTTATATTAGTTAAAATAAAATTTGAGGTTAGGTTGAAAAAATTTCTTATTAATAGGATTTTTTCAAAACTAAAAACTCTCCATTAATTCTAATAAGAGAAACAATGTTATGGCATTAAAATTTTGTTTAAAATCTTAAAATTACAAAAAACAAATTTGAGGTTAGGATGAAAAATTTTGTTTTAAAGCTAAATTTAATAAAAATTTCTAATGTTAATTAATACTCAATTAACAAGGAATATATTGCCTTCATACTTATAACAAAAAATTTCAAATGAAAGAAAATTAACTTTGAGGTTAGGTTGAAAAAATTTTTTATTATTAAGAATTTCAAGAAAATAAATACTGTCCTTTAATTCTAAAACACTTAGTAATATTAGGGAATCAAAATTTGTGTTAAAAATCATATATTATAAAAATTAAATTTAAGGTTAGGTTGAGAAAATTTAGTTTTTAAAATAATTTTGAAAAAAATATTTCAACTGTAAGCGTTTAAGAAAGATATAACCATTTAAGCTCGATCTTATGATACTCTACTATATTGTTTATGCTTCCAAATTCGTTATAGGTTATTATATGGGATCTATGATCAATTGTGGACCAATAATTATAATCAAATCTGATTTAAATATTTCTATCTATAAAATAGTTATGAAAACCAAATTTCATTAAAATGTTGCTATATTTGGTCATTTCTGAAATTTAAACCTCAATTCCAGAGTATTTTTATAATTGAACGAATTTTTTTCATAGACCAGAATCTATGATCTATTGTGGACCAATAATTTTAATCAAATCTGATTTAAATATTTCTATCTACAAAATAGTTATGAAAACCAAATTTCATTAAAATGTTGCTATATTTGGTCATTTCTGAAATTTAAACCTCAATTTCAGATTATTTTTATAATTGAACGAATTTTTTTCATAGACCAGGAAGTTACGAAATTTCATTGAACTCGTTTAGAAAATTTGATTGCAAATTTTGCATGGACTGACAGAGGGACAGACATAATGGCGTTGACATATCATTAAATTTTCACAGAAAGTATATCACTATACATCCAATTAAGTAGATGATTTTAAATTGAGTCTGAGATCAAAATGGACCAATCAAAATTTTATACCAAATTTGGAAATGGACCAATAAAAATTTTATACCAAATTTGATTAAATTATTTTCAACTTTGATATCTAAAGTTTGATTACAAATTTTATAAGGATAGACAGACAGACGGACGGACATAATATCGTACAGAAAAAGAATGCTAAATGGACTGAGAAAGTGTTGATAATATTGTAGAACTGTAAAGGAAATTTCTATATATGAAAGTGGGTAATTGGCTACTAATAACTATTAAAGATCTGTTTAAAAAATTTTATTCAACTATTTTAAAAACTCTGATCTGTAGTTTATTTACAAATTTTTACATGGATGGACAGACGGACGGACGAAATTTCGGACAGATGGACATAGTTACATCGATTCAGAATTTATTTTTAAACAATGGACTTGTACTAATATATGTTCTAAAAAATGAGAACCATTCAGTCATACTTATTAAATTTTATTGAAGTGTATTCAATATGGTTATCTGTAGTATAATTAAAAATTTTGCATGGAAGGACACATGGACGGACGGATTTTCCGTCAGATAGACATTATTAAATTAACTCAGAATGTGGTTCTAAGACGTGGGATATATATGAAGCTACATCTTGCTTCAAGAATGTCTTTTAAAGACCTATATAATAGATTTCATTTAATTTTTTTTAAAATGACTACTATTAGTTTGATTACAAATTTTACAGGATGTACGGAAGGACGGACATAATGTTGGATGGAAAGATTTCATCAAATAGACTAAATTGAATAATTCTAAGATGATTAATATACAGGAAAACGGATCCTATACTAATAAAGCGATTAAACCCTTTGTTACAAATTTCGTTGAACTATTATCAAAAATGAGACCTGTAGTTTGATTACAAATTTTACACATACGGACAGATGGACAGACGTATGTAATACTGTACACACATTTATTATTAAAAGGACTCAGTGAGCAATTTATAGCCGAAAGTCTAGGTATCATAGACCAATATTTTTTTCTATAACAAACATAAGCATAAGTATAAATATAATTAATTCTAAGACACTAAGTAATAAAAAATAATATTTTATATATGTATTTTTAAGCAGAAAGCTTTTTCTTTTAACTTAAAAAAACACCGAAAGCTTTTTTTGTTATTATTCCCTTACAAAAGAAATCATATTCATCAACTCACACTTAGCCATGAGTTGTCCAACTATAGATTGTGTTTATTAGAAATATGTAAATATATAGAAAATATATAAAATGAACTTTAAGCTTTTTTTGTTTGCAATAAATGAAAAATGAATATAAAGCAAGCTTTCGATAAAAATAAATAAAAGCTTTTATAACAAATAAAAGCTTAACAAAAAATAAAAAGCTTAAAAGAAAATTAAAAAGGGAAAGTGTTTAAGAAATACTACAACAATTTGTGATTTCTTTATAGCATTTATTAGTTCTAGCAGGCATTACATAAAGAAATATGCGCTTGGATAAGAAAACTGTTATACTTAAGCTTAGAAACTAATATATTTATAAACTTAAATAAATAAAATTGTTATACTTAAAATTAGTTTAAATTAAATACAAACTTATATTTATAACTTTTTATAAGCTTTATATTATAAGAGAGTAGAAAAGGGCTTTGAAAGTCTTATACTAACTGTTATACGTAAGTTTAAAGCATTATTTGCACTTAATTTTCTGTTAAATGTCTAGAATGCTAAGAGTTGTTAATGGGTTTTTGTAACTGTAATAAAGTTGTGAAACTCTTATACACTTTTAAACAAACTGTTATATTAAAACTTTTATATATATTTCAGGGTTTGTTAAGGATTTAAATAAAAAATTAGAAATTTTAAAGTTTTTTAATTTCAAAAAAGTGTATAAACTGTTATAAAACTATAGAAAAACTGTTATACTGTGTTATATTATTTGTTATACTTCAGTTTTAGAATAAAATTTATGCTGCAATATTATCTTTAAGTTAAAAATTATTAAGGATTATAATTTTTTATATCCACCATCTAAAATAAAGTGTTATACTAACTGTTATACTTCAGATTTTTCCTTTATATCTAGCTTAAGCGTAAATTTTTACTAAAACTAAAGCATAATTAGGTTTTAAAACTTTAAAATCTTTTGTTAACTGTTATAAAACTGTTATATAGCTTAAATCTAACTAATATACTTAAAATTTTTTACAACATCTTTTCTTTAAAATTAAATTTTATATTTAAATTAAATATAAATTATAACTGTTATTAAGTGTAATACTAACTATAATATTTACGATATAAGGCTTATTTTTTTGTTATATTGAAGTTCTTTTCCAAAACTAAAGCAGGATTGTGTTGTATAATTTTTTACACAGTGCAAAAAAACTGTTATATATTGTTTTACTAACTGTTATACTTATGACTTAAAGTTTAATTTCATATTTAAGTAAGCAGAAATAAGCTTTGAAACCTTAAAAAACGTTTGTTAAGATTTTAAAACTGTTCTAAAGTATTATACCAACTGTTATACTTACATTTTTTGATAAAATTTATGAAAAATTTGTGTTTTCTTATAATATATATAATATTTTGATTTAATACTTGGTTTCTAATTTTCTAAAACTATTATACAGTGTTATACTAACTGTTATACTTAAATTTTTGCAAACGATTTTCAAACAATATGATTAATTTTGTTATAAAATAATATAATAAACAACATTTTGTTATACAAAACTGTTATAAAGTATTATACTATATTATACTTCTTATATAATAAACTTATATAACTAAGTTCCTGAGCGCATATCTCTAGTATGTTATTCTTACGTTCACTACCAAGGCTTTTACAAAATATGTTTAGCATTTTCTAGGGAACGTTTTAATATTTTTAAACAAATATATAAAAAGCAAAATGACGCGGCAACGGAACGTGTTAAAAACACAGCACCTGCAATTATCATCATGCAGATGGTGAACACCTTCTCGTTGTCCGTCTCAGCAGCCACATTTCCAAACCCCACCTAAAAGAAAATATTATGATTACAAATTTATCAAATCAAACAAAATAACAATAAATAAAACCACAAAATTTTAAATTTTGTTGCTGCTTAAAAACTTACCGATGTCATACAAGTCATGGTAAAATACAAAGCCGTCACATACATACTCTTACGTGAAGGACCATTTATCAGTTCTGTAGAATCATTATTATAAATATACGAATAAGGGGACTGTGTAACATTGGCCAGCTTCCAAAGCCAACTATATTGAATCTATATTAAAAAAAAAAACATCAAAATAATTCAATTTAAATCATATACTATATGTTATAAAATAATTTTTCTAGTTACTCCATTATCTGCATCTGTTCTTCCTATGGAATACCATATACACGCCAACCAATGAGCCACTAACATATAGAAACATAACAATAATATCAGCATAGCTGCACCATATTCCAAATAACGATCTAATTTGCGTACAACACGACCCAAACGTAATAGACGTACAACTTTAAGAGCACTAAAAAGAGAACCAATACCATCTTCATCACGATCGAAGGCATTGAAAACATCATATGGCAGGCAACTGAGCAAATCGATGATAAACCAAGATTTTAAATAATTCATACGTATCACTTTGGGATCACTAACTACCTCGCCGCCTGGACCGACAAAGGTGGTGTGAAAATTTAAAACTGTGTGGAGGGAAGATCAAGAGAGAGTGAGAGAGAAAAATTGAGATGCATTAAAAATTAATTAAAATTATCATAAAGACTATATTTTAATCTGCCGGAATCTATAGTGTATTTTATATTGATTATTTTTTAAATTAGAATATTGACTGGACTATAAAAAAGACTTGACAATAGACTAAATTGTAGCCTAAAGTATAGACTGGAAAATGAACTAGACTGTGCACTCGACTATGGACTAGACTATAGAACATAGAGTAGATTATAATCTAGACTATAGATAAGACTATAATTTAGACTATAGATTAGACTATAATTTAGGCTACAATCTAGGCCATAGACTAGACTATAATTTAAATTATATACTAGACTGTAAACTAGACTACAGATTGGACTATAATTAAGACTATAGATTAGGCTATAATTTATAAATACTATAACCTAGACTACAATCTAGACCATGGACCAGAATATAATCTAGACTAAACTATAGACTACATTATACTATTTCGTCTAGACTTTAATCTAGGCTATAGAATAGACTATAATCTAGAAAAATCTAGAGCATAGACTAGACTGTAATCTAGTTTAAATTATAGAAGAGTATGATCTCGACTACAATCCAGACCGTAGACCAGACTGCAATCTAAGCCATAAACTAGACTATAATCTGGACTATATACTAGATCACAATCTAGACAATAGGCTAGACAATAATCTAAACTATAGACTAAATAGACTATAATCTAGGCTACAGACTAGACTATAATCTAGATTATAAACTAGACTATAGACTATAGTCTATAGACTGGATGATAATCTTGACTATAGACTAGATTACTATCTAGACTATAGACTAGGCAATAATCCAAACTATTGACAGGCTATAGACTAGACTATAAACTAGGCTATATACTAGATTAAAATCTAGACTATAGACTAGATTATTATCTAGACTATAGACTAGACAATAATATAAACTATAGATTAGAGTATAATCTCAACTATAGACTAGACTATAGTCTAGGTTATAAACTAGACTATAATCTTGTATATAGACTAGATTACAATCTAGACTATAGACGGGATTATAATCTTGACTATAGACTAGATTATTATCTAGACTATAGACTAGACAATAATCTAAACTATAGACTATAATATAACCTAGATTACAAACTAGACTACAATCTAGACCATAGACTTGACTATAAACTAGTCTATAGACTGGAATATAATCTAGACTATAGACTAGATTATTATCTAGACTATAGTTTAGATTATTATCTAGACTATAGACTAGACAATAATCTAAACTATAGAATAGACTATAAACTAGTCTATAGACTGGAATATAATCTAGACTATAGATTAGATTATTATCTAGACTTTAGACTAGACTATTATCTAGACTTAAGACTAGACTATAATCTAAATTATACTCCAGACTACAATCTAGATTATAGTTAATGAATATATAGACTATAGGAAGAATTTTACTCTAAACTGTAGAATAGACTAAGGAGCAGACTTTATTTTACTTATTTATTTATTTATTTATTTATTTATTTATTTATTTATTTATTTATTTATTTACTTATTTATTTTACAAAATATAATAATTTTCATATATTTTATTTATCTATTTTACATAAATTCATATCAACTCTAAATTAAATTTAAATTCATATTTATTCTAACACTAAAAACAGAAAAAAAATGTTCAGTTTAATCACGTTTTTCATTGAAAAAAAAGAAAAATTACAAATAAAACACAAACCCTGTCTACACTAACTAACTATCAACTCTATTATATTAAACCAACTGCGAATATTTGTATAATAAAATATTCATACCGGGTTATAAAACTTAATACAATAACACGAAATATAGAATAAAAAAAAATAAAAAAACTGAATACTATAAGAGTTGACTGTATTATAAAGAATTTTATATGAAACTAGCAGAAATATGAATTTATTCATAAATCAATTTTGAAAAGTTAAAAAGTGAAGTGTGCAGTTAAAACGTGCTCAAAAAATATGAAGGTAATAAATACCCTCAATAACAAAAGTTATTTTCCACTTAACAAAAAACAAGAAAATGTTTATATTTTTTAACAAAAAATGTAGGAATAATTTTACGGTTGACTATAACTACCGCAGTTCTAAGAATTATTATCACAACTTGACATCACGTTAGATAATATGTGTTGAAAAGTTTTTAGTGCATATGAGCATATTTTTCTTTTATAAAAAAAAAAGAAATAATATATAAGAGGACTAACTATATGATAAATAAGTTAAAGTACTTACCAATATCAATAAAGAATATAACATCTACAATTGAATCAACAACAAGTAATGAAACATCTTCTGAGGTTTTATTTTTAAAAGCTACATTATATGGCACCTGGAAAAAAGGAAAACATAAATATTTAATATATATTTTTTTAAGTCATAATATATGCTGTAAGTTAAAAACACTTGTCAAGGTAAAAGTAGTTTTTGAAATTGAAGTTGAAAGTTCTTTGTATTTTATTTTTAATTTACCCCTATAATATTTCAAAAGATTTAAATCTGAATTATTGGGGAGTTTTATGTTTGCACCATATGTATATGTATGTATTAAGAAAATATACGATGGCAAATAAATGTGGCTAAAAGGTGCACACTGCACTATCACTACTAAGAAATGAAGACAGAGAAGGGAAATATTAGATATGGATAGTGCAGACTATAGTCTAATTTTTAGTTTTATTTATGGTATAGAATATAATTTAATTTATAGTTTAGACTATAATCTAGTTTATAATCTTGACTAAAGTATAGTTTATAGTCTAGGCTGTAGATTAGTTTATAGTCTAGGCTATAGTCTAGTTTATAATATATTTTATAGTCTAATCTATAGTCCAGACTATATTCTAATTTATAGTCTAGTTTATGGTCTAGACTATAGTATATTTCTTAATCTAGACTATATTATAGTTGTTAGTTTAGACTATAGTCCAGTTTATAGTCCAGTTTATAGTCTAGGTCATAATCTATTTAATAGTCTGGGATACAGTCTAGTTTATGGTCTAGACTATAGTATAGTTCATAATCTAGACTATAGTATAGTTTATAGTCTAGATTATAGTCTAGGCTACAGCCTAGTTTATAGTCTGGGCTATAGTTTAGTTTATACTCTAGAATATAGTCTAATTTATAGTGCAGATTATATTCTAATTTATAGTCTGGTTTATGTTCTAGACTATAGTATAGTTCATAATCTAGACTATATTATAGTTAATAGTTTAGACTATAGTCCTGTTTATAGTCTAGGCTATGGTCAAGTTTATAGTCTATTTTATAGTCTATTTTATAGTCTAGAATATAGTCTAATTTATAGTCCAGACTCTATTCTAATTTATAGTCTAGGCACTAGTCTAGTTTATAGTATAGTCAAAAGTCTAGTTTATAGTCTAGACCATAGTCTAGTTTATAGTCTAATTTATAGTCCAGACTATATTCTAATTTATAGTCCAGACTATATTCTAATTTATAGTCTACAATACAGTCTAGTTTATGGTCTAGACTGTAGTATAGTTCATAATCTAGACTATAGTATAATTTATAGTCTAGGCTATAGTCTAGTTTATAGTCTGGACTATTGTCTAGTTTATAGTCTAGAATATAGTCTAATTTATATAAATAAAAATTTATAGTGTAGACTATAGTTTATTTTATAGTCTAGTCTATTTATTTATTTTTTTTTACTCCCTTTAGTGCCTATAATTTCACTACCCTGCCCTAATTACAGTAATATTTTCTTTGAGAGTTCATAATATAGTCGTGTTCTTGTCTTTCTTTATGATTAGATATCTTAAGTATCTAAGTAAGAGGGTTTAGAAAATATGAACTCTTCTGTAAATGTATGTGTGAATATACATGTGTCCGTGCATATAATTGTGGTTCTTTGTGTGTTTGTGTAATCTTTAAGTATGATTTCGAGTGGCACTTTGAAAAGCATTTTAAGTATTTTGTTTAGATGCAAATGTCTGTATATTAGTATGAGTAAGTAAGTAAGTATTTGTATGAGTAACATGATTTCCTCGTACAATATCCTTTTTAATGGTTATATTCATAAGAAAAGAACATTTTAGCTAAATAAATTGTATAAGTTATAGGGGCCATTTAATTTTATCAAATTAAATTTAAAATAGATAAAGCTTTAAGGTGTTTAAGGAAATTTTGATTTAATTACATTTAATTCCTTACTCACCATAATTGCTGTATAAAATGTTAAACATAAAATGACCCAATCCCAAATTGCTTTAAATGCACAATAATGCAATAGTATGTGAGGTGGTGTTTTTGGTGCTTCCTGGCGATATTGTGGCATTATATCCGCACTAAGGGACATCATCTAAAATATAAATAAACAATTTATTAGTTATTATTAAAATACTTTTTTGTTTGGTAATTAAAATATTTAACACTTACATGCGCTAAATTTGATTGTTTCGTTGGATCCTTTAGTGTTGGCAAATGTGCGCTGAATTGACGACTTCTCGTTACCGATCGTGCCAATTTGGCAAATTTTGATAAACCTAAAACTAGATAGTTGAAAAATCAAATTTGTCAAAACAAAAAAGTGGACAGATAGAACAAACAAACAGACACACACACACAGATATATGTAACATTGAAATTATAGTTAGTTAGAGCAGGAAGATTTTTTTATTGCTTTATTCTCATTGTCAGTTGCTAATATTATGAGAATAAAACAATATTTTTAAAGAAGATTAGACTTTGCTAAATCTATAGCAACACTCAGTTTGTTGCATTATATTTTATAGATTAACAAGTACAACAGTATAAAGTGTCAAGAAAAGCAGAGAAATATAGACTAACGTTTTAGTTCAGTCACTATTCAGTTCTAGTTTTAGTCCATAGTCTAGTTTATGCTTTAGACTATAGTCCGGTTTATAGCGTAAACTAAAGTCTAGTTTATAGCCTAGACTCTAGTCCATTTTATAGTTTAGACTTTAGTCAAGTTTATATTCTAGTCTAGTTTGTAGTCTTGACTATATACAAGTTTATAGTCTAGACAAGAGTCTAATCTATAGTCTAGTTAATAGTGTAGATTATTGTTTAATTATTAGTTCAGTTTATAGTCTGGATAGTAGTCTATATAGTAGTCTATTTTACAGTCCACACCATAGTATAGGTTATAGTTTTGACTACAGTCTAGTTTATAGTCTAGGCTGTAGTCAAGTGTAGGGTCTAGGCTATAGTCTAGTTTATAGCCTACAGTATAGCCTAGACTAGAGTATAGTTTATAGTACAGACTAGACTAGAGTCTAATTTATAGTTAAGTTTATGGTTAAGATCATAGTCCAGTTTATAGTTGAGATTATAGTATAGTTTATATCTTAAAATATAGTCTAGCTTTAGTCTAGTTTGTAGTATAGACTGTAGTCCAATTTATAGTCTATACCTTAGTCTAGTTTAGAGTCTAGACTACAGTCCAGAGTATAGTTAAGACTAGAATCTAGTTTATAGTCCAGACTAGAGTCTAGTTTATAGTTAATATTATAGTATAGTTTATGGTTAAGACTATAGTCTGTTTTGTAGTCCAGTTTTTAGTCGAGACTTTAGTCTACTTTCTATTCTATATTATAGTATATTCTAAAGTATAGACTGTAGTAATTTTATGTTCCACACAATAGTTTAGTTCATGGTTTAGTTTATAGTCTAGTTTAAGGTTTAGACTCTAGTCTAGTTTATAGTCGAGATTATTGTCTAGTTTATAGTCTGGTTAATAGTCTAGTCCATAGTCCAAGTTATAGTCTATACCTTAGTCTAGTTTAGAGTGTAGACTATAGTCTAGAGTATAGTAAAGACTAGAATCTAGTTTATAGTCTAGACTAGAGTCTGGTTTATAGCCTAGACTAGAATCTAGTTTATAGTCTAGACTAGAGTCTGGTTTATAGTCTAGACTAGAGTCTTGTTTATAGTCTATACTAGAGTCTGGTTTATAGTCTAGACTAGAGTCTAGTTTATAGTCTAGACTAGAGTCTAGTTTATAGTCTAGACTAGAGACTAGTTTATAGTCTAGACTAGAGACTAGTTTATAGTCTAGACTGGTTTATAGCCTAAACTAGAGTGTAGTTTGTAGTTTATACTACAGCCTAGTTTATTGTTTAGACTATAGTCTAGTTCATACTTGAGGCTTTAGTCTAGTTTTTAGTCTACTTTATATTTTATAGTCTAGGCAATGGTAAGGTGTAGTTTACCCTCTAGTTTATTATCTAGACTATAGTCTAGTTTATAGTTTAGATTATAGTCTAGTTTTTTTGGATGACAGTCCTGTTTATGATCTAGACTATAATCTAAGCTATTGTTTATAGTCACGCTTATAGATGTTATTCCACTGATTTCATTCTATGAAATTTTGCTAAAATTTTATTTAGTTTTCAAACTACAGAAGTTAATGTCATGCAAGAGAAATCTCATGCTAATATGACAGTAGTTATTAGTGCATTTTACAACATTAAGTAAAATAAAGATTAAAGGCAACTTTTTAGTAGAAGTTTTAAATTAAAGAAATACATTTATCTAAAACACACACAAATTTTTGAAATTGAAGAAAATATTTTCCATAAAGTTGAAGTAAAAAACATAAAGAAACATTTAATAGTGAAACAAAGAAAGTGAAAGTGAGACATTTAAGTGAAACTGTAAAAGAACAACTTACCACCCTTGGTATCTTCGCTGTCGATGGGTTGCTTTAAGGCGGTTATATCTCGAAATGTTAAGAGGAATAGGACAACCAAATCCCTTTCGTTGCGTATGGGTGCCACTTGTAGTAGAAGCCATAATGGAGTTTCTAAAGAAAAGAAATTTAAAAAAAAAATATATATATTCTTAAGTTTTTGTTGGTTGAAAAAGTAAATTAATAAATATTAATAAAATATTAAGATAAAATTATTAAAAAAAAATAATAGCCTATTCCTTAATAAGTTGTTTAAATTTGCTCTATTCCTTCCCCTAGGATCTATAAAGGGATTTAAGAAATATTATACCAAATGCAATATTTTTGGAAAACTTAAATGACCTTTAACATTTTTTGTTTTTTTTATAAAATAAAATCTTCTACCTTTGAAAACTACCTTGACAATTATTATCATGTTTTTTACAGGATTCAACTCTTGTGAGTTGCGCCTTGCAATAAATGTTATGGAAATTAACATGGAAAAAGGACAAGAAAACATGAATATAAAGCCTTTGAAACGTAATCATAAATATCCTTATAGTGCAAAAAAGGAGAGTATTTTTTTATTATTCCTAAAAAATATTTTTATTATTTTGTTTTTTATTTGTTAAAAAATTTAAGTTTTTATTTTTTTTTTTTTTTTTGCAGCTGCTTTCTGTTTTTATTACAGTTTTCTGTGTAAAACAGACAAATGCTTTTGCTGTCATTTTTTTTTTGTTTTTTGGCAAATAACATGTGATTTCCGTTAAACGGATGTGGAAGTTTGATATCATTGATGCAAATATGAATGAAAAAAAAAAAAAAAAAAATACACTCAGAGAAAAATTTACAGTAAAGCTGAACTTAATTAATATTTATATTTATATTTACATTTATATTTAATATTTATTTTATATTTTATTTAATATTAATATATATTATATTTAATCATTTATATTTATATGTATGATTTATATTTAATTATTTTATTATATTTATATTTCATATTTTAATATTTATATTAATATTATATTTATTTAAATTTATATTTAATATTTAATATTTAATATTTTAATATTTATATTATATTTATTATTTCTATTTTATATTTACGTATTATTTAGTATTTAATATTTTATTTAATATTTAATATTTATATTTGAATATTTATTATTTATATTTAATATTTAATATTTAAATTTATCTTTATATTTAATATTTAATGTTTATATTAATATTTATATTTCTATTTTTTTATTTATATCTTTTAATATTTAAGTAGTTTGATATTTATTTTTAATATTTAATATTTATTTTAATATTTAATAGATTTAATATTTTATATTATTTTAATTATTTAATATTTAGTATTTAATATTTATATTTAATATTTAATATTTAATATTTATATTTAATATTTATTATTTAATTATTATTTATTTTAATATTAATATTTAATTTTTTACTATTTATATTTATTTATTATTTTAATATTTAATATTTAAGTATTTTATATTTAATTTCATATATAGTTATATTTAATATTTTAATTTTATATTTATATTTTATATTTACTTTAATATTTTTTTAATATTTATATTAATATTTAATTTTTATTAATATTTAATATTTATGTTTATTTAATATTTATATTTATTTAATATTTATATTTAATATTTAATATTTAATATTTAATATTTATATTTAATATTTAATATTTATATTTATATTTAATTTATATTTAATATTTATTTTATATTATATTTAATATTTATATTTAATATTTGAATATTTATATTTATATTTTAATATTTTATTTATTTAATTTAATATTTAATATTTATAATATTTATATTTAATTTATATTTAATATTTTATTACTATTTTATTTATATTTAATATTAATATTTAATATTTAATATTAATATTTATTTTAATTTAATATTTAATATTTTATTTATTTTAATATTTAATTATATTTAATATTTAATATGTA
Source organism: Phormia regina (assembly GCA_001735545.1). Taxonomy (NCBI): domain Eukaryota; kingdom Metazoa; phylum Arthropoda; class Insecta; order Diptera; family Calliphoridae; genus Phormia; species Phormia regina. The sequence continues at coordinate 15,470 of MINK01173213.1, forward strand.
TATTTAATATTTAATATTTATATTAATATTTATATCTTATATTATATTTATATTATATTTAATATTTATATTTATATTTATATTTTAATATTAATATTTAATATTTTATTTTATATTTATATTTTAATATTTAATATTTAGTATTTAATTTAATATTTAATTTTTATTTAAGTATTTAATATTTATTATTTATTTAATATTTATTTATATTTAATATTTATATTTAATATTTATATTTAATTATTTAATATTTAATTTTAATATTTAATATTTAATATTATATTTAATATTATATTAATATTTATTTGTATTTATATTAATATTTATATTTATTATTTAATATTTTATTAATATTTATATTTAATAGTTATATATATTTATATTTATTTATATTTATTTTATTTAATATTTAATATTTAATAGTTTAATATTTAATATTTATATTTATATTTATTAATATTTAATTTAATATTAAATTTAATATTTAATATTTATATTTAATATTTTTAATATTAATATTTAATATTTATATTTAAATTTATATTTAATATTTAATATTTTATATAATATTTATTATTTAATATTTTATATTAATATTTATATTTATTTATTTTAATATTTTAATATTTAATATTTAATATTTGAATTATTTATTATTTAATATTTATATTAATATATTATATTTTATTTTAATATTTAATATTTAATATTTAAATTATATAATATTTAATTTTTATTAGTATTTAAAGTTAATCTTTAATATTTAATATTTTATATTTTAATATTTACTATTTATATTTAATATTTATAATATTTATATTTTATATTTATATTTAATATTTCATATTTAATATTTATATTATATTAATATTAATATTTAATTATATTTAATATTCATATATTCATATTTATATTTAATATTTAATATTATAAATTTAATATTTAATATTTTATATTTAATATTTAATATTTAATTTAAATGATTTATATTTATTATATATTATATTTAATTTTAATATTTAATATTTAATATTTATAATTTTAATATATAATATTTAATATTTAATATTATATTTAATATTATATTTATATCTTATTATGTATATTTAACTATTTAATTAATATTTAATATTTATATTATAATTTAAGTATTTATATTTAATATTTAACATAGTTTTATATTAATATGTTATATATTAATATTATATTTAATTATAATTAATATTTAATATTTAGATATTTATATTAGTATTATATTTAATATTTCATTTTATATTTATAATTTATATTTATATTTAATATTTATATTTAATATTAATATTATATTTAAGTATTTAATATTAATATTTAATATTTAATATTATTTATTTATATTTAATATTTATATTTTATATTTAATATTTAATATTTAATATTTATATTTTATATTTATATTTTAATATTCTATATTATTTTATTTTAATATTTAATATTTAATATTTATTATTTGATATTTATATTTATATTTAATATTTAATATTTAATATTTATATTTATTTTTAATATTTATATTTATATTTAATATTTATATTTAATATTTAATTTTTATTTAATATTTATATTTTAATATAATATTTAATATGTTAATATTTAATATTTATAATATTTAATATTTAATTTTATATTTAATATTTAATTATTATATTTAATATTTAATATAAATTTCATATTTATATTTATATTTAATATTTAAATAATATTTATATTTAATATTAATATTTTATATTTAATATTTAATATTTATTTTATATTTTATTTACTATTTCATATTAATATTTAATATTTAATATTTAATATTTAATATTTAATATTTAATATTTAATATTAAGGACTAATGAGCAAAATATTTTTTGAATTGTTGTAAAATTTCCCAGTTGAAGATTTTTGAGCCAAATGCAATTATTTGCTTTTTGGCTTAATTTTGTTCATCAGTTGGAGCAACAGCTAAAGGTATTATATATAGTTGATTGTCTGTCTGTCCGTCTGTCTGCCTAGCTATTGGTTTCATTTAAATGTTACTAGTTTCCAATATTTCCTTTCAACACTTACAGTTTTAGTTTCAATTTTAAAGGAATCGTTTTTTGCTGCTATTTTATTAGAGCTAATTAGAGTGTGGTTTCGCTCTCTATCACACTCTCTTCTACACTTAAACATTGCTTAATGGTGTATATATGGCCATAAGGTAATTAGAACCTACACATAGATAGCTGCTGGCAAATTCTGTTGCTACAACGGAAGTTTCATTTATTGATTAAAAATGTTGTTGAAGGAAATAAGCAGCTCACATAAAACACAAAAACAGTTGTATTTTTTCTCTCTCGTTTGCATTTACCTTTTAGAAACTCTCTAGGGCTTAATAAAAAACAAGGAAACTAAAATTTTGCTATAGTTTTTGAAAGCTCAAATTAATTACAAAAAATTTTGTAAAATTTGTTAAGGGGAAATGATAAATTAGTTTGTAATGTTATGACCATAAAGGAACCTAAAATAAATTAAATCATTTCTAAATTTAAACCATTTTTTGCTAAATATATTTTATTATCAATTTTGAAATATTGCTGCTATTTTTTTTCTTTTACACCATTAAGAATTCTAGGGCAAATAAACCTACATACATCAGTTCGAAAATAATACCAATTGACCTCAATTTGTTTGTGTCATTTTATTGTTTTTCTATTCTATATTTCTATTTCAAAATCTAACAACCAAATAGACAAAAAAAAAAACAATAGCAGCAACAGCAGTTGTTATATGAATAAGGAGGGAAATGAAATATTTCCTTACAAAAAAAAAAAAAAAAAAAAAAAAA